>JANHFK010001960.1:57473-70338 GCA_036250565.1 Sibynophis collaris | reverse complement strand
CAAGGGATTGTAAAAATGTGTTTTTAAATTGGCAGTTGTAACTGATAGTTCATGAAGACATCATCACTGGTTTAAAATGAGATCCAGAGTTACTAGTTTGGATTAGAAAACCTTTGAACCCTCAAAGGTTAGCACAGTCTCATCCAAGTATGGATGTAGTAACCAGACATTACTTCTGAAGATTTTTAGATATTTTAAAAGACTAAAACACACACACACACGGACTTCTGTTAGAATTATTACAAAATGATTCATTGCAGAGTATTTGTTCTAGAAAGAAGTAAGAAAATGTGACATTTTTTTTCCTTTGTAGAACTTGGTTTCAAAAATAACAACAGAAAAGTGGTGCTATGTCATCGGATGCTGAAATCATAGTAGATGATTTGCTCTGCCCCAGATGTATCCTGGGCATATTTTTCCTATTTGACAATATTTTACCTGAGCAATAATATACCATTTTGTGCATTTTTAAAGTACTGCTATTAGAAGGCACTTTTTTTTGTATCTTTCAAAGTGTTTGGGATTACAAAGTGTCCTTAGCTATTAACCACATTTGCATTAGTGTACTTTAACACATATTTGGTTTATGTCTTATGGTATGGTCTTTATTTTTTGAATTTTGCTTTGAGAATACATTGGTGCTCTGCCTTTTTATTCCTGTTGGTTGCTGCTGCTGCTGCTGCTGCTGCTGCTATCGCTTGTTGGCTCTGAGAGGGAAGGTCTCATTTTGTGCGTATGAAACTGAGAGAATTTCTGTGGGGCAGAGTTTGTTCACCTCGTTCCTTTGAACCTTCATGTTCCTTTGGAGACAGGCAGTGTTGAAGTACCGCCTGAATTTACTAATTGTAACAAAATATTGTCATATGCAAAAAGTAAGCAGTACCCACCTATGACCCAAAAAAATTGTACTTAGTTAAATATATGAGGCCATCGAATTAAATTGTGTGCTCTACGGAAGGTTTTTGATACATAAATTGACCTGGGCAGCAGCAGCAGTGGGAGGAACACAGGGATGCCTTTTCCCAGACTTTTGGTCTTTTAAAAAGAATATTAATATAGAACTTTCTTTCCTGGTTGCTCCCATTTTACAAGTAGGTTTCTACACTTTATTTCTCTAAGGAGAAATTTATTAAGGAGATATCTATTACCAACATAATGAAATCTCATTACCTTTCTTTGCCCCTTTTGGTTAACTTCCTCTAGCTTTAGTATATCACTGTTTCTGTCCTTGCGACTCTTCCTTTTTCAACCCTTCTCAAGGGCCTTTGGTTAAGTATCTGAGAAGTGATGAAGCATCACGGAGCAGTGTCAATTTGATTGGTTTTGAACCAAATATCTGCATTCTCCATTAGAATCATTGCCCTGAGCCTAATATATCTGTAATTCCTTTCCAAAGGTCTCAATTATATATCAGATTGTTCAAGCATTCATGTTTTCTTTTTGAATTAGGATTTTAAATAAATTTAATGTCTATAGTTGAGAGCTAGTTTTCTTCAAAATTTTCCCACAAAGGCTCTAATCTGGGAGATTATGGTATATCAACTTTGAAACTGAGAAGTCAAAAAGTGCAAGTATATTTAACCCAGAGATGGTTAAATACCTAAATATCATGAAGAGAGAATGTCTGAATTATGGCTCTATTCAGCTTTTGATGAATAAACATCGCATTTCCACTGGCATTTATTTTTTTGGTTCATACATTGATCAGTAAAATATAAATTAAAACAGCTTTTTAGCCTTAAAACTTAATTCTTAAAAGATATAAATTGGATTTTAGATTTTAAAAAACCAGGGTTAGAACCAAAAGCAAATTTCTTGCTGGAATTATTCTGCAAGCAGGTATGTCTAAAATACATAGCTACTGTCTTATAACAATAGGATGAAATGATTCTTCACAATATTTTTAAGTGACTTCTATATGCCCTCTAAACCTATTAATAAATTATTCTTTTGAATAATTCTTGAAAATATATAAAAGCTAAAAATATTTTTAAAATATGATGAAACTGTATCTTTATTGAGAGGAATGTGTTAAGACCAAAGGGAATTTCCATCAATCCCTATGGCTGCCCACAGTTGGGCTGAGATCCCTGGGCAGGAAAATTGTGCATCACAATTATCTATCTCCTACTATTAACTATTTCTGTGTGCTGCATATGTTATACATGTATACCTCTAACCTTACATGAATGGATGGTTGGTCCTATGATACATTACAGCTGAACCAATTGTCATCTAAAACTATAGTTCTCATTTTGTTAAAGCATAAAATGCTTGCCATTTGTGGTTATGGAACTTATTAGATAGCAAACTATTTCAATCATATCAGTAATCGACAGTCTTATGTGATGTACAAAATGTTATTTGGTATCTGCTGCTTCAGTGTAGGGTTCAGTTAAAATTTGGTACCTGGATTTCCTTCAGTTAATTATACTGTATTCTTCCCTAGTTCATACATTTGAAGCTTACAGAAGCTTCCACAAATGTAACTGGAAGGAGCATCTGGCTCATGTAGTACTTTCTTGCATTGTTATAATGACTTACTCTCCTGATGGAAATTAGAATGTGTAGATTGGAGAGTTAAAGAGAATCTCTGTATTGTATTCAATGCTCTCAGCAGTGAATAGGACAGCCCCGCAAAATTGAGGAAGACCTTGTCTACCAAAGAAAAATAGGATAGTCTGCGGTAGTTCTCTCAAGGACTGCTTACATCTTCATGAACGCAGGCCATAGTACAATGTTTTGGAAAACAAGGTTTCTGATCCAAATGGGTATTGCCTTTATTTTAATGTGGGTGTATCATTATAAGGTACCTATTTGTGACTGTGCTGCAACATACTTTCTCCCCCCGCCCCATCTTTGTATTTTGTCATCAGAAAATGGGTGAGGTCAATACTTGTCTGCTTATCCCTGCTTTTTTCCTATTTTGTCATTGTAAATTTTAGGATTGTAAATTGTGGGAAAGAACATTTGATTTGTTTTGCAGCCATTGGATGGAGTCAATGGTGGTGATTCTTGTATCTGATTATGCACATGTAAACCACCAATGTTAAATCAATGATTTTGTCTGTGTAGCCAATGTGTGCTATGTGCTGTAAATATATTCATATGTTTACCGCTTTACAGGAAAAAATTGCACATTCTTTCTGAATGAGACTGCCTCCCCATATCCTTTCCTTTTAAGAATGAAAGCTCATTGCAAGTAAGAACTTATGATTGAGAAGAGCTCTTTCTATATAAATATTCTATAAATATGTATAAATATACTTTTTTAAAGCATGGGTAAAGAAATAAAAATGCATTCATGGAAAGTACTAAGAAATCATTATACAATGGAATATGCACAAGTCAATAAAGATATAGTTAAATTTGTCTGAGATTGTTTCAAGGGATAATTTGCCTCTGCTCTAGAAGGCATCTACCTGGCAAAACTGCCCACCAGGATTCGGGAAATTCATATTCTTTCATATGAAGACTCCAAATAAAAATATAAGATTTGCTCATCAGATAGATGGGAAATTAGTAACATATTCTACCATATCCAAATTTAAAGTTTCTATAACAGAGGAGGAGGTAGGGACAGAAAACAAGTCAGAGGTCATAGCATTATTTGCCACATAGAGTCCAGAAACAAGCAAAGCATCACTGCTGCTACTGTATTAGCTAATTTGTGCATGGATAGCGGGGGGAGGGGGGCTGGCCAGTCCCAAGTGAAGTAGAAGACCTTGCTGGGCGCTCTACAGCTTGAGCAGTCAACTTTAAATAGTTTTCCCCTCCTACTTGTGGCTGTTCAGCTGGATCTTCTCGTAGAGGTTCAGCAAGGTTGAAATCACCACAGCTTATGCACCCAGAACCCAGAATGTTTCTTAAAATGTGTACAGATTTCAGTTTCTTGTAAACAGTGCTGCAGTTCTGTTATCAAACAGCGTTCTGGGTTTAATGAGGAAAGGCAGTATGTAAATTAAATTAAATTAAATTAAAGCAAAGCATCATGAAGTGTATATAACAACCAAGATTGCAGCAGAGGGAGATTGCAGCATTTTGGGAGAGGATGGGCCTACACCTTTTTGAGAAAAGTGGTTCTTTAAGCACACCAGAGGTTGTGCTTATATATTTTATTTTACCCTCCCACCTCCAAATGTAGTAAAACACATCATTAAAAAGCTTATACATTGATTTTCACAGAATTTTAATGTAATCTTTCCTTTAAAAATGTTCTGGGAACAGTTATCCCTATTTAGAACTTTGAATTGGAAGACTCCAGGGCTTTCTCTATAGTGAAATATTATACTTTACTATGTATTTCACTTGTTAATGCTGTATAGAAACTTTTGTATGGTCTAATGCAAGGAATGCATTTTTGCAAGTTCTAGTCCATCAATCACTACACACCTGAATTGGATTCCATTCAATCATTTTATCCAGGATAATACCTTAAATTATCTCCTACTTTCTATTTGCCAAGGTATCTATGATTCTCGCCAGTATTGAATTCTACAGTTCTAAAAATGGAATGCTATCATCCTTCTTTCTAACCGTATGAGAGAATATCTTGCTTGTTTTAATAGTTTGCCTGTTTGCTATTTCTGATTTGCCCAAGTTATTAAACTAGAAAAGTAGAACTCGGTGAAAGAATGCTGCATGGAAACTACACAGATAATGAAGCACACCAAATCTTGGGAGCCCTTTTTTCAAAAGCCTTGAAACAGTATCAAGAGGTTTTAAAACTTTGCCCAAACTATTGTTTTTTCAGCTCTCCTTATAAGGAACTAATAGCATACTGAAAATGCAAAAACAACTATTTTGTATCTGACGGCACGTGTTTTTATTATCTTGTAAATGTGGTCTTTTAGTAACACCCTGATATTTATACACCTATATTTAAATATTTTCAAAACAAAGTTACCCAAGATAGGGGCTAATGAAACTTCACCAAGTGCTTTTACTTCTTGAGCATAAAACAGTCAACTGTTCATTTCTTATGAACACACTAAAGATAACAGTTGATATCAAATAGCACACAATTGGAGAATTGGCTACTTTTAAAGTAGGATCTTTAGAGGTAGAGGTGATATGTTAGTACAATATTGCATGAGAAAACTAACTGGTTTAGCTGATGAGATTAAGGTGGCTATTGGACACCAGCCTGTTGGTGTCGATATTCAAATTGATGAACCTGTCCATGTTCAAAGGAGGACACTGACCACAACCTAGGTTGGCAGTTCAATACATCTACTTTTTTCCTCTTCCAAACTCTTTCAGGACATCAGTGTTAACAAGCACACATCATACAATTTTTAGACTTAAAATATATATGAGAGCCTTCATTTTAATTCTTAGATTACTAAAAAGAGATGCATATATAAAAAGCCAGAAACCAATAGGTTTAGATCTAGTAATAACTTAAGTGCACAGCAAAAAAATTAATCATGAAAAAGTTCAAGACAATTGTCAAGAGGGCAGTGCAAGTTTTGGGGGATTTATTTATTAGGACTTGTAACAAGAGGGTTTAGTACACAGCAACAGTTAATTCCAAATACAATTTTTAAAAAATTAAAAATTTATGTCTCCTCCCTCATCCCACCCCCAAATGGTTTAATGGTACACACAATAAACCAAAACCAGCAAGGCTTCTTTCCCTAAAATCCCACAGTTCTCACCCTACTGGGATACTTAAAGAGCTCAGAGCCCAGAGCCACTACTAGTAAAGTGGCCGATTTTAAATCAAACACCTATTTTTTATATGACAGCAAATGAAGTTTGCCACACGAGGCACATCATTCAATATCTGAAAAACAGCACCCAATGTTTATGAAATTTCAGCCACAACTCTTGAAAGACTCCAGCTGAAACCACTCTGTGCTATTTCCCATGTTATAGATGAAGAATATAATGGAGTCTATGAATAAAAGAGTGATAGTACTGCATTAGGGCCAGGCAGGACTGGTCATATTTTCTGCCTTGAATTGCTGCCTATTCTGCTGAAAAGGGGGGCGGGGGGGAGCAGCATTCTTCTAAGCATGGATTTCATTGATCTGGTATATATAATTAGGTATAGAAGACCTTACAAGTTCTCTTCATACGTAAACCCAACAGTTCCCTCTGAATTTCCAATGGGACTCACTTGTCAAATTCAAATCTATCAGCACTTTTTTTTAAAAAAAATGCACCAGTCTAAATTCTTTGTTTTGAGCAACAACTTGTTTTTGTTTTTGTTGTTTTACTGCAGTATCCTGTCTAGTAAAAGTGATGTAACTGTAAATGTTAAGACACGTGTATAATCTCTGAGAAAACTATAATCATAGAGAATGTCTTTATTTTTTTAATTGGTACATCAGCTCTCACAGAATATGTATTGATGCTCAAAATCTGTCATCACATAGCTAATTTAATCCTATCTAGTTCAATGTTCCCTTCATTGATGACATTTTCAAATACTGCTATAAACAAAGGCTGCTCCAACAACCGAAAACCGGAAGACATGCTGTCATTAATTAATTTAACACACTTCATTTCTTTTACATTTTCACTTAGATGGTGCAAAACTATCTAAGCTATCTATACCTTTAATTTTTCTCTAGCAAAACAGGCCTAAAGTTCTGCTTACCAAAAACACTTTTTAAGTCCTTGTTCTTATGTGAAAAAGTTTAACTCCACTTTTCACTCCACATAGAAATCAGGAATAAATTATGAAAATAATAAAGCTAAAACCACAACACAATCTGCAAATGTTAACTTCCCTCATCTCCTTACAAAAGCCTATCTGTTAGAGATCACCCAGAACATTAATTTTTCACATTAAATTCTCCTTCTCCCTTCCCAAATGTTGCCAATTTAACCAAGGTAAAATAACACACCCACAAGGAACATCTCTATGCCATTCTTATAAACCATATAAAATTCAAGCACAAGAGCAGCCAAATGATAAAATAGACTCTGGATCATATTCTTTGCCTCTTCCTCCTATACTATGATGCCAGCTCTTGAATGAGGAAATTTTCCATTTCTACTGGAGGAAAGAAAGCTCCTGAAAAGGGTAACCCTTAGGCCTGAAGGCACCAACATATTGTATGATAAACAAAAAGCACTTTTCCATAGGGGAAGATTTGATCCTCTAGGACAGCAATATTTGAAGGCAAAAGCTCAAATTCCCAATCTTCTGGACAGCTATAAGAGCATTTTTTTTTCTCCCAGAAAGGACAGGGTCAAGAGTTTTGACCTGTGGAAATAAGAACAGAATTCTTATTTCCTATTCTTGCCCTCAATGCATCCATGGCCCTACATTCTGGTATCTTCCCAAATCATTTATATGTTGAAGATTGAAAGGTAAGAATTAGGGTTGTCATGCTTCATATTTCCATTCATTCCCACCTTTAATTTGGGCAAAGCCCATCTTAAATTCAACTACTTGGCTTATGAATTTGGACAGCATGTCTCGGAGTGGTAGGGGCTCAAACTGGATGTTGAGAAGCTACATGAAGCCAAAGGGATGCTAATTTGTACCATAGCAAAAAAAATGTTACTCTAAAAGAAGCTGGAGAATGTTCATGAATATGGATACATGTGCCATAATTGCATGGTTGGAAAAATGAGCACTGAGGGAATCAAAGCCATTTTATGGTCAAGGAAAAGCTTTAAAAAATTGACACTGAGCTCTTTTTGGTCTCCCCACTACATGTTTTTCCCCATAAGATACTGAAACAGAATGTGGAATGTTCAACATATTTAATAGCTTTACAGGAGGACTAGGGAAAGAGGATAGGTACAAGGGAGAAATCCAGGCCCTTCCTCTTCACCCATTTTTCTTAATTAAACACTAGTGGGGAAAAAAGGTAAGTTGGGAAAAATAGTAAATGATATTTGAAAAACCACTCTCACTGTCTTGATATAACATGCAGTCTATGTAACATTACATACACACAGAGTCTGATTACTTTGGGCCTTGTACATAGCATCATCCATAGGCATTCTACAGAATTCAAAATTGTACAAAATAAAAAATAAGCATAAAATCCAAGGATTATTTTCACAACATTAGTATTGCAGAATAAAAGCATTAAACCAGCAGGAGGCAAGGAGTCTGTAAACACCTTCTGCAGCAGTTTGCAGGAAGATGATCTTGGCCCATGAAGGATACAGGAAGCAGTCATACAATCAGAGAGTTCCAAATTATTATAAGGAAACAGTGGCCCTGCCCTCCATAGAAGCTGTACAGTTTCTCCCCAAACAAGCAAATGAGCAGCATCTTATAAAAATCATGTGATACTGAAAGTACTTTTAAACAGGAAAAAAAGGCTATCAATAAAAAATAAACCTTCTCCAACCCTCCCTTTCATAACCAGGATTCATATATGTTCTGTCGCAGAATCATCATCCAACTTCTATTTGTTCTAGGAATAAAATTTGATGGTTTAGGTCTTGCAAAGGGACAGTTAAGAATTCACATTACTGACTTTTCAACATGAGAGCTCCAGGTGTAACATCAATCTTTTCTACAACCAAAAACAAGCATCACATTTCCCAGAACAGCAGAGAAGACACCACATGTGAAGGATTGTTAAGGCAACCTGTTTCTGAAAAAAGAAAATAAGATTTTTTGGGGGGGGGGAGGGGGCACTCTTCAGAAGTTGATGAAACCATAAAAAGCACGGTACCAGACAATAACTGCATCAATAAACGCAAAAAAAACATAATATGATAAATTGGGAGAGGAAATTTGAATAAACTGTGTTTTTATGCTGCTTTCCTAATCAGCTATGGCTCAGGTTTTCCATTCTAAAGAAATTGTTTGCAACACAGCTCATAGCCTGCAGGCACAATACCCAATATGTTTAAACGGGCAAATGTTATTTTTTCAGAACTGAGCCCACGCAAGTCCACAAATTGTCCAGAATAATTTGCCATAACCCCTGATTTCTTTTGTTCATCCTCTTGGCAGGCTCTGCAAAACTCAGGAGAAAGCAGGGCACTACTGATGATCTTTGAAGCAGAATCCTACTCCAAAGCTCCAAACAAGTATCACAGTTGCATTTTCAACTTCTCAGAGCAGAGTCTTCTCTTAGCTGGGTCCCCATGGAGCAGTGACAGCCACTTATAATAAGCATATTGATGGAGGCTGCATTCCCATCTTCATATGGTAGGTTGTGTCTCAAGACTGTACATCTTAACACCACACATGAGATATTATACAGTAAAACCTATATGCATACCCCTCATGCTTGGTCCTTTGTAGAAATCTACCCTTTGTCCTAACAGATCAGGCTCTCAGAACTCATTCTCAATTGGAGGTCTAGTGTTTATGCAAGCTGGCTCCAGTATTCCAACATCTACAGATACATCCTATTTTCAGAGATATACATCCCTCTTAGACAAACAAATCTGGATGCTTTCAAACAAGCCAGCCTTCAGTGATCTCTATACTATAAACAATGGCATCTGTTGGGGGGGGGGGCAGTAAAGGCAAACCGATGGTCACAGAATGCAACTGAACTGCCACTCCTCTGTACCACTGCAATATCGACAGCATTAAAAATGGGGGCAGCTTTGACTATCATCTTGGTTTTTTGGGATGCCAGTGACAAATGGCATCACAGTAGGTCTTAAGCTTTGAAACAGTAATCTTTGAAAGGACCTGGATTTCATTAGCAGTCCTACTAATGGGAGCTACAACAATTGATGCTAAGTTAATGACTTTTGGTAGCACCTGAGGTTTATTAATGGCACAAACAAGCAACAGAGGAAGCCACAGAAATTATACCAACATAATCTGCATAACTCAGAAAGTGGTTAGTAAATTTATAGCTAGCTTATGTGAGAAAGGAAGGCTGACCACTACAATCAGTGTTCCAAGCACATGATTACTGAACATTATATACCCAGCACTTAGAGTAAGAAGTATGAAATGTTTACAATGCCTTAAAAAGAAATACCTTATTCTGTGTATTTGGGAAAATTTTTATTATTTTAATCAGCAGCGAAGAATTGGACTGGGATTGTGGCATATAGGTAAACTTAACTTCTCACAATGCACCACAGAGTTAATACAAAACTCTTCAGGTCCTTCTCATAATCCCCCCCAATTCAGCTGCTATCAGCATAAAACCAGCAGCTAAGCAAAAGCAAGTTTCATAAGGACTATGGTCTACAGTATAGAAAAGAGTTCACACCTTCCCCCTCACTTCATGCCTGAATCTGATAGCTCCATGATTGCTGGATAATAAAAATAAACACATTCTGTATATCCTCTAGCTTGTTGCTAAAGTGCCTGCAGACATTATAGCAGATTTTCATTCCCATGTTGGAAAATCACCCACATATTTACTGGTGGGAGAAAAAGCAGTTACACTTTTGCCAGTTTCTGAATTAGCATTCAAAGAAAACCAACAGCCCTTGGAAATCTTTGGGCAATATTTGTCTGCTTTCACAGGTCCTTTATGGTATGTATCAAAATCTGAAATAGAACAAATGGCCAATCTCATTAGTACACACTTATTCTGAGTGGGACAAGCTATAGTCAACTGAAGCAGGCTAATCAATTCAGACAAAAGCCTTTCTCTATAAAATACTTATGTCCCTTTCTAACTCCCAAATTATGAAACATGAGGTAATTTTAGAAGACTGCTGTCAGCCTTTGTAACAACAATCAGGGCTAAAGCCTGACTGAAAGCAGTTTTTGAACACTATCAGGAGGGCAGGTTTAAACCATTTCACAAATATTTTGCATACTGAGGGCTGAATAAGGCTGCTATATAATTATATGAAGGACAGAGGCCATTTTTAAAATGTCAAGTTTTATCGTCCTTCATGATCTTTAGTCCAACTTCTTAAAAATAATTGAATGATACAAAAGAGGCCCAGTTTATGACTTGGAAGTCTCAATATATTGGGAGATTATCTCTGATGTTACATCCTCCTGTAAGAAGAAATGAAACAGCTCCTTAAAAGCCTAGATCAAGCTATATGTGTGAAACAATAGCAGAATTGCTGTATTAGAGATGCAAGGAACCAACCTGAGACCCAGTTGGTGTGTAATCTCAGAATGTTTGCCAGTACAATAACACACATCCAACAGTAATATGTGCAGAATAAGGAGGGGGAAAGAGATCGCAGATAGCCTAACAAAGCCTTCAGCGCTAACATCCAAGATGCCCCAATACCAGGCATGGTATTCCTGAGGAAAAAAAATCCCATATTTTGATTGAATGGGTCTCAATTTGAGTAATGGATCCCTTTACTGGCAAGTTCATTACATCTCTGTATCTACATGTTGATCAGTCAGCTCATTAATATTGGTCATTCAGCTTGGTCGCTGCTGGCAAATGGAAGAGCCATTCTTCAAAACAATTCAAATCACCATTTTATAAAAAAGAAGAAAGGGGAGTGGTTTTGTTACAATGATCCTTCCTTCCTTCAGGTGCCCAGATTCTCCCCAAGCTGCCAATGGGACCTGGGCAGCTCAACAATCTCTTGGTTCTGTCTCTCTCCATAGTGGTCTTCATTCTGAGTAGTGCATGATGGACTCTACGTAGTTTCCGGGGAAGAGTCCAGTTACTCCATTCATCACACCTTCATACCACCCATCATCATTTTTCTTAATGACGTAGATGATGGCACCTTCCTGAAAGGAAAGTTCATCTTCCTTGTCTTTACTGTAATCATAAATTGCCACAACTAGGAACAAGAAAAAAAACAAAATTAGCATTTCAAATTAGCAGTTGGCCCCAAGGCAATTACAGCTTTCACTTACGGTAAGTGGTCTCTTGTATCAAAAAATAGGCATTTTCATGCAAGAGTTCCTTCCCATTTACAGAAACAGTTGCTATCGCCAAATTGTAAAACATGTAGACATGTACACATTTGAATTCTAAAATGATGGAATACTAAATTAAAAAATAGTAATAATAACTGTATTTCTAAATGACTAATTCCTCAAAACTGTCCACTGACAGGGCAACAAGTTTTCTTTGATAATAGAAGTGGGAGTTGAATCCATACATCTTTCCTTTAACAGTGATTTTCCAGGGCAGGTGGTACAGGATTACTAACAATGCTTTGGTGACAATGAGATTCTATTTATTTCTCATATGACTGAATGAAAAGCACAAAAATGATTTAGTGGACAATTTTTCAAAAGCCTCTTTGCCTTGTGCTCAAACCACCCAACTTTTAGTCCCACAATTTCAGTTTGGTAACCTTGGACCACTCACTCACTCTCAGTTCTAAGAACGAGGCAATGACACACCACTCCTGAAATCTTGCCAAGAAAAATAAACAGAGTTGTCCAATCAGTAACCAGGAGTCAACCCTGAGTCAAAGCAACACCCCCCCCCTAAAAAAAAAACCAAGATACTATGCAGGTAGTTCTTGGACTATGACCATTCATTCAGCGACTGTTCAAAGTTATAACAGTGCTGAATGATGGTGGTTATGACTCATCGTCATTGTTCTGGCTAAACCAACACTCACACAATCAATCAATTACATAACCAATTGCCAAGTACCCTGTGAGCATATAATCACCATCTGTGATCTCCCCTGCTAGCTTTTCCAGAAAGACAATGGGGAAGCCAGCAGGAAATGTCACAAGTCACTGGACCAAGCCCCCTTCACCTATGTATCAGCCCACTGCAATCATGCTGTGCTAGCCACTTGTACCTGTACACCCTCTTGTATCTGCATGTCATGCATGCCCTCATGCAACATTCTCACACCTCATTCTCATGCAACCTCATGCATCTGATTCACTCTAACTCTCAGGCAGCCCACCACATCCTCACTGACCTGCACAAAGCCTCTCATGCACTCTTCACACTTTTCCTGACCAGCATCTCTTGCAGACCCCCTCCCTACCTCCCCACACCTCCTT
>JANHFK010001960.1:25542-36520 GCA_036250565.1 Sibynophis collaris | reverse complement strand
GACTGTAAACCGCCCTGAGTCCTGCAAAGGAGAAGGGCGGTATACAAATTGAATAAAATCTAAATCTAAATCTAAATATAACATAAAATGATAGAAATCTTCATCCTGTCATATTTTTTTATACTCTTTTAAAAAAAAACCTTAATGATGAGAGGGATCTTAGTTTCTTTTTGTCATCTGTCAAGTGATGAAAATTTGGAAAAATAGGGATCCATGATCATTTAATGCTCAGGCTTCAAAGATATGAGGCGTTGGTCTTACCTGATAGGCCTTTTTCATGGAGGTCAACAGGAAATCCAGGTTGGGTTGCTGTAGTCTCGTAGCTCTATTGACTGAGTTGAAATTCTGAGGACATACCTCCCTGGTAATGGTCCCCAGTTGAAAACGAAGACGAAGAGAATCTTGCAGTTCATCTCCAGTCCTAACGTAGCTCCTCCCAGACTCTGGACCAGACAGTCCACCTGGTGGGACTGGATTATCCCGTCAACCTCCATGAGAAAGTGCGTATCAGGTAAGACCAACAGCCTTTCTCCATTGGGTCGACGGAAGAATCAAGGTTGAGACATACCAAAGCTTGGCTGTCCTACGGGCAGGAACTGCTCTGGTCTGGAGTCCATGCCTCCTCATGCACAGTGGAAGTGTCCAGTCTATAGTGGCGGATGAATGGTGATGGAGACGTCCATGTCACAGCCCGATAAATTTCTTCCACAGAAGCCTGCGTAGTCCAGACCGCCATCATGGCTGCACTCCTGGTGGAATGTGCTGTAATCCTTCTAGGCACCAGAAGAACCTGAAGTTAATAGGCCCTGGCAATACATGCCCGTAGCCAACGACCCACAGTGGAAGGTGTCACCTTTGGCCAGGAGTTGACAACTGAAAGGAAACGAACAGAGACTCTGACTTCCTGACAGAAGTGGTCCTTTTGATGTAAATGCAGAGGGTCCTCCTAACATCCAGAGTATGCCATTTCATCTCCAAGGCGTGTTGAGGCCCTGGACAGAAATCAGGCAAGATCAACTCCTATGATCAGGGAAACAAGGAGTTCACCTTTGGAAGAAAGGCAAGATCCAATCGCAGAATCACCCTGTTTGGTTGAAAAATACAGAGGTCCTTTCTCACCGATAAAGCCACTGACTCTGATATCCGCCTGGCAGATGTGATGGCCACCAGAAAAGCCACCTCATACATGAGGAGACATAGGCTGGCCTCTCTTAAGAACTCAAATAGTGCCACAGTAAGGGCCTCCAACATCCTGGTCAAATCCTAGGTGGGGAAGCGGTACACCACTGGAGGCTTCAAATTGGAGGCACCCCTGAGGAAAGTTTGCACTCTGGGATGGTGAGCAAGGGAGCTTAAATCCCCAAACCTCAACACCAAAGCCAGGGCTGTGACCTGTCACCATAAAGGGTTAGGCAATAGCCCCTTCTTCAGACCTTCCTGCAAAAATTCCAGTGCACTCGCCACTAAGACCAATGTGGCCCTTAGCGCACCAGCCACTGAAAATCTTCCAAGTCGTATTGTAAATGTGAGTGGTAGAAGACCACCTGGATCGTCTGTATAACCCTACTGGAAACTTCTCCTGTGTCCAAAGTCCCCGCTCAAACGCCAGATGGTCAACCTGAGCCCCAGGTAAATGATGGGACCCTGGCTGAGGGAGAATCCTCCAAGGTCTGAGATCGACAGCCCAACCAGATCAGCGAACCACGATCGTCTGGGCCAGTGGGGAGCTATCAGCAAGACTTCTGCCCTCTCCGACAGCACCTTCCTGATTACCCCTAGAATCAGGAAGAGGGGGGAAGGCATACAACAGACCCTTGGGCCATGGGCAGCGTAGTGCGTCTACCCCTTCCGCCCCCAGTGCTGGGAAACTCACAAAGAATCTGGGAAGGTGAGAGTTCGGCAGAGAGGCGATTAGATCCAGAATAGGGTGGTCAAACCTTTCTGATAGCTCCACGAACCAACTGGGATGCAGGCACCACTCCAAATGATCAACAATAGCCCTGCTCAGCCAGTCTGCCTGCATGTTGAATACTCCACAATGTGCTCTGCCCTGATCGATAGTAGGTGCGTCTCTGCCCACCAGCAGTGTCTCTGCTTCCTACATGAGGGACTTCGACAGAATCCCCACCACCGGTTGACATGGGCCTTGGTGGCTACATTGTCCATTAGGAGGAGGACATGCCATCCCAAAAACCCCTGCTGGAATGCCTTGCGGGCCAAGTAGGCCACCCTGAGCTCCAGCCAATTTATGTTGTAATGGAGCTCCTACGGTGTACACTGCCCTTGGGCCACCTAGGAGCCGAAGTGGGCCCTCCAGGCGAAGAGGCTGGCATTGGACATGATAGTCAGTCTGTCCAGTTCCTTGTAGAAACAACCCCATGTGATGGCTCAGGACCCCTACCAGTGGAACGACCGAAGCACCCCCAGTGGTGGAACCGTACCCATGGCACTATGGCAATACAAGATATCATTTTCCCCAGGAACTGGGACAGCAATGCCAACAGTACTACTCTGTCCACCCAAACCTGGCCTGTCAGGGCCTTGATGCTAGCCTGGCGCTCCTAGGATAGAAAAACCTGTCCAGTTACCATATCTATGAGCCACCCAAAGTGCAAATGCCTTATCGTGTGTAGCAAATTACATTTGTCCAAGTTGACCAAGAACTCATGATCTCAGAGGATCTGGATTGTTGTGTGTAGCTCTGTCTCCGCCTGTGGGCAGGAGGAGGCCTGGATTAGCAAGTCACCCAAGTAGCACTGGAAACGCTCTGAGGTATGCTGCCAGAGCTGCCATGATTTTGGTAAATGCCCTTGGGGCCAATGACACGCCAAATGGGAGGGCCGAATACTGAAAACGGCGCCAGCATAAAAAAGTCTCAGGAATTGTCTGTGGCTTGGACGAATAGAGACGTGGAGGTATGCCTCCGTCAGGTCTACAGAAGCCAAGAAGTCTCCCTCCTGAATTCCTTCCAGAATGGAATTCAGGGAGTGCATCTTGAATTTTCTGTAGACCAGATAACTCTTGAGTCCTTTGAGGTTCAGAATTGCTCTCCACATCCGAGGACTTTGGGATGGCAAACAAAATCGAATAAAAGCCCTGCCCCTACTGGTCTGCTGGAATCAGCTGTATAGCCCGAATATCCAACTAATGTTGAATATGAATTCCCTTCATGCAGGGTCTCTGGAAATGGGGCAGCAGGGAAAAAACCTTGGGGGAGAGGAGAGGAATCCTAGGGAGAGCCCTGATCTTATTGACTCCCTTACCCAGGTGTCTGTCGTGATCTCCTCCCAATGATCTGCGATGAGACCGAGACGGATCCCTATGGGAGGTTGAGGCCCGATGTCACTTGAGGCATCTGGATGCCCTGCTGTTGTTGCCACAAAAGGGCCACTTGCCCTGTGGCTACTGTCGGCCTCTGCTTCCGAAACCAGATCTCTTGGTCTGGTAGTTGGGCCTGGAAAGAAAGGGCCTCTGATATTGGGGAAAGCTAGCCCCAGCTTCCCCCTGCCGAAATGAGGGCCACCAGAAGTAGGGCGATGGCGGTAATCCACTCTCCTGCCCTGGGACGGAAGAATCTGCAGTTTGTCTCTGGTCTCCACTAACAATGGATCCAGATATTTCCCAAATAGGTTTTCCCCCCAAAGGGGGCAGAAGCCAACTTCCATTCTTGGCATCCAGTTTCCAATGTCGCAGCCACAACATGCGATGGGCCGTCAAAAAAGAGGCAATGGCCCATGAAGAAACTTGGTGGCATTGAGAGAAGCATCTGCGGTAAATTCGGCAGCAGCAATAATTTTGCAGAGGTCTTGGTGTGCACACAGATCCTCCATTGGGGTCCATGCTTGAAGCTGTCTGAGCCAGTGCACCGATGTTCGGGTGAAAAACAATGCCACTGAAGGTCCAAATTGCCCAGGAGTCCACCTGATGGGCTCTACGGAGAGCCATTTCCTACTTTCGTTCCTCTGCTTTCAACACATCCTCCATGTCTGGTGGCAGGACTGAGGAAGTTAAAGTAGCTACTGGTGTATCTACCTTCCAAACCTGGACCAAGTCCAGGAGATCCAAGTCTACGCTACAAAGTGTGTTCTCTGAACCGCTGGGTCGGGAATATAAGCCTGGTGAGACCCATTGCCTCTTTATCACGTCCAGGAACATCCTGGGGACAGGGATGGCATCTGTCTCAGTAGTCTGCTCCGTGAAAAGAAAGTCCTCTTGCTCGGCCATCTCTCAAGTGGAGTCCTATGTAACAGTCTCCTTACCCAGGCAAGCAGTGCTCTGTGCCTTGGAGAGCCGAGGCTTAAAGAAAGTGAGATTAAACAGAACCTGAATGCAAGCATACAGTGCAGTTCCCCTTCCCCCTGAAGCTCCCCCTCTAAAATGGAGGACTGGCTTCAGGCGGAAGGTTCCGAGGAATAAAGTTCCAAGGAATAAGACCCTTGGTAACTTGCAGCCTCACCCAAGGGTTGCCAAACTTCAGGGTGTATGGCGTGCTCAGCTACTGGGATGGGTAATTGCTGACTGTGTTGCAATCCCCTGTCTGATCGCCTGAGATATCCAAAGCTTCATAAAGGGAGGCATGACTTGTTCCTGAAGCACCCCAGGGCGAAGCCCCACTGCTGTTGGGATAAATGTTGCTTCTGGAGAGGATCTGGCCCCCTGAGGGGCGGGCCTCTCTCTGTAACTGCCACCGGAGTCTGTAACACAGAATGGGCAGAAGGTTCAACATTTCTGGTAGGCCCTGAAAGGTCGTGTTGTACTAATATTCCCTAGGGCCAACTGGTGACCAGGCACCTACACGTGTCCCCTGATGCTCCCCATGCTGCGCCTGCTGTAAGGCCCTCTCGGGAAACTGGCGCTAAATTGTGTTGTCGGCCATCTTGGGATCAGACTGTCTCTGCCTATCCAATCCCTTTTGGACTCCTTATCTAAGGCCTTCTGCCTCTGCTTGGCTGCCTTCTCCTTTGCCCTGGAGAATTTCTTGTGGGCAGGAGCCATAGCTTTTGGCTGCTGCTGCCAGTCCAGCAGACCCTGGGATTGAATGGGCCCTTACAATTCCTTTCTGTGGAGAACCATGCTCCCTCCTGCTGTAGGCCCAAGCCCTCACCAGCGTCCTCCCTGCAAAAATTCCACTGACTTCCTTCAAAATTGCAGGTCTGAAAGGGAGAACAGACGTGCTCAAAGCCCTGCTGCCAGTCCAGCTTCATTATAAAGTACTAGACTGCGCCGAAAGTCGGGCAGGAGCTCTGGCCCCACTGCAGCCACTGATTAAAATTGGGGCTTTGATCCTGAAGCTCCAAGGCTAAACAGGATCCACAGGCAAGCTGGGAGAATCCCGAGGCTTGTGGATGAACATTGGCCTCGCCACCAATATCCAGGGAGTATTAAACAACTTGCAGCTACCACAGCGAATTGGAGACCGAAGGAGTGTTCCCGAATGATCAACCAGTGACTCAGTCTCCTAAGGCAGGCCTGGCAAAGCGCCAATAACCGCCTGTGCAGTTCCTGAGACACTATCTTACAAAAGGAAGGCTTATGTGATCATAAGCGGCTGCTGCAGCTCTCTGTTGAATGGAGTATGATTGCTGGAGTGATCAGGCACTCCAGGCCCCTTTCCGCAGCCACGGAGAGTCCAGGGGGCCATGCCAATGTTACTGGCCTTTTCGTTGCACGCCAATCAGCTGTAAAGTGTAAGGAATCGGGTGCACCAAAGCGCTATAAAAAGCCTTGAAACCACTCTCATTTTCTCAACGTTTGGAGAACCAGGGATTCTAATCCACCACAAATTCTCCTCAGAAGCTCTCAGAGCTCAAAAAAGGCGTCCAAAAGTGCTGAGTTGAAAACTGGGGACTGTTATCAGGGAGGCATGTCCTCAGAATTTCAACTCAGTCATTAGAACTATGAGACTAGAGCAACCCAACCTGGATTCTCCCATCAACCCAACAGAGAATCAGTAGCTGCTTTTCCTCTCCATGACCATTATCTATGCAGGGAACAAAGTAGGAGTCAATAAAAACTACAAATAATGAAGCAGTTGGTTATTAAAATTGCCAATTCCTATGGATCTCAAATTATTTGCCTATATTTACCATAAAATCTGTTATAGAATTTAATGTTGCTTGCACTTCAATATTGTATTGTAAAATTAACATTATGTACTATAACAGATTGGTTAAATCCAACAAATGGAAGGAAAATCCACCAAAATCATATCCTGTTTCCCCCAAAATAAGACATCCCCTGATAATAAGCCCAATTGGGCTTTTGAGCACATGGCAATAAGGCCTAGCACTTATTTCAGGGTTCAAAAAAATATAAGACAGGGTCTTATTTTGGGGAAAACACGGTAGTTCAATTGAAACTTGTTACTAATCCTCCTGATAGTTTAGAAAGGATATACTAACATAACCCTGCCTTTGATAAAAGAAGGCCCACCCTTTAAACTGCTATAATTATCATTTAAATCGAAGTTAGCTTGCATGTTTTTGAACTCCAAGCTCCATACCCAGCATGTCCAAATGACAAGACTACATACATTTTAAATAAATATAAAATAAGCTACATAAAGTGAATAACCAACAAGAAAAAAGTGTATCTCACCATCATACAAAGGGATACATACATTCACACTCATATGTGTAGAAAAGAGGAAACAATAAAAGAAATGGAAATGCTGCCAGGTTTTGAGGTTGGCCAGGTCAGGAAACAGACAATGCAAAGACTACTAGAACTCTATTGTTGTGGGTACAGTTTAATAATTAAAGCCTGAAGAAGTTTCCCTTTGCCAGCTCTTACATCAAAGAGAATCAAGATGGAATACTCTTGAGTTTCTTTACCAGGATTGAAGTGATGTTTACTTCACTATTCCTACCTTGCTTTTTCAAGGCTATCTCAATACAGCTGCTGTCACATAGTAGCATATAACTCGCTGAAAGGTAAGCAAGTATATATTCCCTGATACTCTAGGTGACATTATTAAATAGTACAATAATGCTGCCAGAGGAAATGCCCACATCTTTGTGGCTGACTAATAGCAACACTGAGACCTGAGGATTTATGGCAATGTCTCTTAAATGTCTTCTATGTTAGAAACATTGGCAATTTCAGTATAAAGGAATAAAAAGATCTGGCAACAAAATCTGGCAAAATTGGCAATAGAAATGGCACTATTCAAAAAATAGTTAAAGTTCTTTTAAACATTTTTCAACTTTCAATACTATATCTTATATATTAAAAAGAAACTAATATTCTTATTGGATTATGCAGTTGACCAGCTGATCGACAAGAATATTCACATCCATGCTATATTTTATGACTCGCGATTATAAGAATAAGCTTGTTCTCTAGGGCACCAGAGTGCAGGACAAGACGTAATCGGTGAAAGCTTGTTAAAAACAGAGGCCTAGAAGAGAAATTTTCCAATAAAGAGAGGAATAAATCAGTGGACTAGTTTGCCTCCTGGCGTTGTGATTGCTCCATCACTGGAGAATTTCAAAAATAAATAAGTATTTGAGTGGGATGATATAAGGCTTCTGCCTGGATCAAGGGGTTCGACCAGAAGATCTCTGAGGTCCCTTCCAGCCCTATAATGGTATGATTCTAATTAATCTCTTAGATCAGGGGTGTCAAACTCAAGGCCTGGGGGGCAGATCCAGCCCATGGAATGCTTAGATCTGGCCCACAGGGCCGCCCTGGAAACAGCAAAGGACCGGCCCGCGGTGCCTCTGCCAGCAAAAATGGCAGAGGGCTACAGGAGGCTGTCACAGCCAAAATCGGAGCTCATAAGGGCTGTAGGCGGCCCTCCCGAGTTCTGTTTTTGCTGGCAGACCATTGCAGGAGGTAGTCGCAGCCAAAAACAGAGCTTGGGAGCCTGTTTTCGCTGGCAGAGGGCTCAGGCCACTACAGGTACCCCGACACGAGTGACATCAAGCTGGCCACACCCACCCTGGCTACACCCACCCCAGCCTTCTGAGGTCAAACACAATGCTGATGTGGCATTCAATGAAAACAAATTTGACACCCCTGTCTTAGATGAATCATGACTTTTTTACTCTCTGGAAATTTTAAAAACAAAACTAGAGCTATTCTACAAGAACCTGATTGCCCATAGCAACATATAAAATAGTTGCCTTAGAGAAGGAAAAACAACAACAAAGTCTTAAGATTCCATAACTGAAGCCAATGAAAAGCACCAAAAGAAGTCAACTTGCGCTTACCCCAACCAAGTCAGAACGGCAAGAGGCAGTCCTCCCAAACAGTTCAATCTAAGGATTCTATATTAATGCCCTACATGGCATTAATAACAGTGGGAGAATTTTTGCTACATTTTTGGGACTGGCATCATGACCACAGGGAAGGTACCTTCTGACTATCCTAAAATAATTAAAAGTGCTTTTTAAATCATCTTTCTTTTTATCTCCAAGGAAAAAATGCAGCCTATTCTTCAGGCAGACAGTACAAATATTCAAGCACTGATTTTATGTGGTACAAATCTGAGATAGGGTGATTATTATTCTTTTTGTTTAAAAAGAGTAAACTTTCAGTTAGCTGCATATGAACTGATAATCTAAATTATAACCTTTCATAAGAAATGAAAGATTAATTCTATGTTATTAACCCATGCTTTTCTGCCAAATATTCTCTGTTTAAAGAATTTCTTGGACACATTCACAAGGCATAAGCATCAATTGTAACATCCCTTATTGTACCAGCTGCTGTTCCTATTACCTCATATGCTTCTCAACAGCCACCAACGGCTAATTCAATCCTTTATCATGTCATATGCACTGCTGAAAATCAAACCTAAAATATCCTACAGCTTCATTTAGCTTATTTCCTTTATTTGGTAGCACATGGGAGTCATAAGAACATGGCATGATAAATTTTAAACAAGCCAGTGGCAGCCACAGGAGAAGCTTTCCAGAAAGCTGGGAATAATCAGCAAGTATAATCAGAAATTTCTCCAACTAACCTTACCTTATGCTTTTTGTGTTTCCTTTCACAGAATAGAAGCTTAAGAAAAATAATTAATAGTCCAGAATTGATGAAGATAGTTAACTCCTTCAATTTGAATCATGATGATTGCATAATATGCATACAAAAAATATAGATTTAATTATGGGTTCAACAGTTTCCACCCTGGAAATTCAAAAATTCAACATCCTTAGGATTAAAATACAAATTTCTTTCATAAAATGTGAAGTAATTAGATCAATATTAAACATTTTAAAATCTTAATGTTTAAATACATATTTTTTTTAAATGTTAAAAATAATAATTGACAATATTTTGTGAAATATGCAAGAATTTACATAATCAATTTCAGAAGCTAATTGTAGTACTATTAAATGAAGTAATTCTTGTCCATACATTGTTTAAAATTTTCTTAATTTTCTTAAATAATCTGGCTTTGCTACATTTCTTTATTTATCTATAAGAAAAATATTTCTAATATTTTATAAACATACATGCATTTCAGGAAAGGTAATGAAGGATACATGGATGTAAAAATCATAACTTTTTCTGTTATAGACAGCCAAGTAGAAAACAGAAGATTGAGTTTTTACTTGCATTTGGTATTGAAACAGCAATACTTTTAAATCTTTTAAAAGAATGCAAAAATATCAAATATCAACCAGAAGCACTACTTGTTTACATATTTGCACTTTTTTTAAAATGACCATTAATTGGTATGCAGAAAATTATTTTTATGAACCTCAATTAGCAATTTTCACTTAAAACATTTTTTTAATTTGGAAACCACTCCTTATTTATATTGAATATGTGTTAAATCAAAGGTTTGTCCACCAAATAGCTGGTTTAGCAGATGTTAGATACAATGGAAAACTTTTCTGATCACACTCTATATCATTGATGGTGAACCTTTTAGACACCGAGTGCCCAAACTGTGCACACGGGGACAAACATGCCTGAGCAGCAGAGGCCAGCTGGCCAGTGGGAGGCAGGGCATCATAAAACCGGCAGAACGGCAAGAGGTAGGATCTTTTTCTTTCGTGAGCTTCTGTTTCATCGTTTGCAGGGAAACATAAGCTCATGAAAGAAACCCCACGGAGATCTAACCTGGGGCGACAGTGCATATGCCAGCAGAGGGGGCTCGGCATGGCACCTCTGGAACACATGAAATAGGTTTGCTATCAAAGCTCTATATCCCATTTGATGTCTATTCCCTGTTAAATTGACAGTTTAGCCATGAAAATGAGGGTTTATCCAAGCCACACAGGGGCCTTGCAAGGCCTCCAAGCAGCCCATTTTTGGCCAGCAGAGTGCTGCAGGAGGCTGAAAATGGGCCGTGGGGGGGGGGGCATACGCAGCCTATTTTGGCCAACAGAGGTATCATGGGCCAGTCCTTGGATAGTTGCAGGCCAGCCCCATGGGTTGGATTTAAGCACCCTACAGACCGGATACGACCTGTGGGCCTTGAGTTTGACACCCTTGATGTAGTCCATAAAGATTTTTAGTATACCTGCAACCATGCAACAAGACTGCTTTGAGTAAAAAAGCACAGAATATCGCTCCATCTTTGAGAAAATATTGCACAAGAAAATTCAGATATAAATTGAAATAAGTTTCTTTTCTGTCTAGCAGGAGTCAAAACAAATTAAGGCAACAAGCCAGGTTCAGGCATTTTTTGTTTTGTTCACTTGAAAAGAGAACTGTATTACATGATAACAGACAATTCCCCTCTCCAGGTTAAGAACATCCAACTTTCAGACAACTTTTAGATTGCCCTAAAGTCTATTATATTTAAAAAAGTGAATACAAATACAAATAGTTTGAATAGCAATAGCACTTAGACTTATATACTGCTTCACAGTGCTTTACAGCCCTCTCTAAGCGGTTTACCGAGTCAGCATATTGCCCCCAACAATCTGGCTCCTCATTTTACCAACCTCGGAAGGATGGAATAATAATCATGCATTGTTTTGTGACACTCATGCAAACATTGTATTGCTTCAGTAAT
>JANHFK010001960.1:14109-25257 GCA_036250565.1 Sibynophis collaris | reverse complement strand
GAAGGAAGGAAGGAAGGAAGGAAGGAAGGAAGGAAGGAAGGAAGGAAGGAAGGAAGGAAGGAAGGAAGGAGGGAAGGAAGGAAGGAAATGAAGCAAAGAGATACAGGAAAGTTATAATACTTCTAAGTGAACATGGCCTGATCCTGTGGAGCGTTTCGATGAATACATACAGTGACAAGCTCATTTTTATGAAAATTGTGACTATTTTGAACGAACATGGGGGGAAATGCTATTCCAGGTTACCTGAAAGCATATTTGAGAGTGAATGGGAAAGATGACTGTTTAATAAGTATGTGCTTTAAAAAAAACCTGTTCCTGACTATAGAATTAATGAAGGATGCAAGGCAATGAGCAATTCCATATGCAGGACAGTCCCTCCTTCTTTTTTTGTAGTGTCAAGAGTGTAACTTGGGGGAAATGATCATGGAAAAAAGAAGGAAGTGAGTTAAAGAATCTAGACTGAAAATAGAATAACTTCATAGAAAGTCAGCTTGAGGTCTGTATACAAAAAAATAGAGAATCATCTCCACCAAATAAACAGAGTAAATTTAAAAAAAGAAGCTGCTTGAAACAGATTGAAAATGTGCTACAAAGGTGCAGACTGCATTTTTGCTTTTCAGCAGGAAATTTAGAAATAATATAATGAACTCTACTATACTGTACAAATATTTGCCCAAAAACAATTTGGAGGATTTATTTTAACATTATAGCTGGCTAATATATAAAGTGCTATCCCAAATTGTTCCTCCTTGACCATTGTTCCTTAAGTTCTACATTTTTCACTGGAATACTTCAGATTTATAATATAACATGCTGACAAAGATTCCCTTGGCATATGTTATTTCAGCAAAATCTTTCAAAAATCTAATCATCCCCAGGTGAAGCTAACAGAATTCATCTTTAAGCATTATGATTAAAATCAAAACCAATAAACAATACAGTACCATTTTTGCAACCTCAATACACGCAACAATTTAAAAGTATTTTATTCATTTTATGTTACAGTATCACAAAGAAAAATCTTATGTTCGCCTTGGACTATAAGTATTTTATTCATTTTATGTTACAGTATCACAAAGAAAAATCTTATGTTCGCCTTGGACTATAAACTCATTGTATGTAAAGAATAACATGGGGAAGCCAGACATGGGGAAGTCATGACAGACTACAGTAAATACAAAAGCTTTCCGATTATAGAATTCAATATCCAATTCAGGAAAAACAAGCAAGTCACACTGCATATTTTGCTTTTTAAAACACTCAGTTCTTCTTTTGATCTTCAAATATGTACATTCATATACATGAAAATAGAAACTTATGAATATGCTTTTCTGCTAAAAACATTTTACTTATTTACACTGTACACAGAAAAAGAAAAGTTCTAAAACTTCAGAATTTTTAGCACTGCCACATACATTTTAGTCTTCAAATCAGAAACATGTTGTAAAATTGATAAGATGAAAAGTAAAATATTACATAAGAGAATTACCCATCTTTTCTTTGCCTATTCCTTAAGACCCAGATGTGTTTAAGTTATTGATAATTTAAACTTCATATTCAAGATTAGATAGCTAACTAAACCAATTTCATAAGTAATAAATTATCTGATAATTAAAAAGGAACTGCAATTTCATAACTCGCCCATGAAGCAAATTCATTGCATTCATTTGTTCGACACATCTTCTTTGTCAACAGAAAGCCATAATTAAATCTTAATTTACAACATCTCCCCAGCAAAATCTGACTTTGTTTTTATATCTTAGAATTTAATAATGATGTTTTAACTGGTCATGCTAACTTCTCTGAAAAAATATTTGAAATACAAAATTCTAACCACCAAGCAGAAAGCTACTAAATTATATTACCATATGCTATATTAATAAGGCTGCACACTAAGTAATAAGATATTAAGAACATCACTCCGTTTATAAATGAGACAGAGAGGTTGCAATAAGACTATCATCTATCTATCTATCTATCTATCTATCTATCTATCTATCTATCTATCTATCTATCTATCTATCTATCTATCTATCCACCTTATATACCTGCCCATTTCACTAAAAGCAACACTAAAATGCATATAAAGTTCTAAGCTAAAAAGATTTCCTTATGATTTCAATTTAAATATTGAAGCATCATGTCAGTCTGTAGCTTTGTTTATGGGGGAGAAAATCAGGGTGGTTTTTTTTCCTTTGAAGAATCAGCAGAAATCAGAACAGTAATCAGCTAGCCAGCCACATATTCAGCTCATTACCACGTCTCAGTTGGAGCCTTGAAGCACAGTGCAGTTTGACATCACATTTGTGCCAAATCACAATTTTAGCAAATCAGGCAGTCTGATAACCCTACTTTGATTTATGTTATTAATTAATACCTTCTTGTAAGAAACACAACATTAACATTACAGGGCAGTAGATATTAAATGGAGCACACCGTTCACGGAGAGAAAAGGAATCCTTAATAAAGGTACATGTAACATTTCTTGAGGAGTCGCATTACACGTGGAGTCAGGGGTTTATTCTTGTCGCCTGTGAACAATTTCCTCACCTATTAGTCAAAATCACCTTTTGCCCTTATTTCCAAGGTGTAGCAAGCAGAAATATCGCAGACCCTTCCAGTTACAGAATGGGAAACATTTTAATAGCTCAACGATCCCAGAGATCTATGAGTTCCAGGCGTTATCAGCCTGTGTACAGGACACATCTTTCTGAAAGGAAATCTCTGGATTAGGGGCACCTCTCAAATCTTAGACCCAACGGCTTTTTGCGTGGGCGTTCAACGGGCACCCTCCTCTTCTCCACTTCGCCCTCGTTCTCATACTATGCCAAGCTCCTCCTAGGCCTCTCAAAGGCCAGTTGAGATGCCTGGGATGGAGAGGAGAGGGACATCGACATTCCGTATGGCATGCATGCATGCAAGCAAGGCTGCATCTATGCATGCATACGAGCGCGTACTCCGGGCGATCGCCCCCTTCTCTCTTTGTTGCAAGGAGGGGGGCAATTAGGAAAGACAGCGACCGCACCGTACCTGGATGTAGTTGGTCTCGCAGTATTCGGCCACCCGTTCGAGGTTGGTGTAGCTGTCGAAGAGGGCCCGGCGCCCTCCCGGGATCTCCTCCTCCAGCAGCATCTGCAGCTCCGCCATCTTCACATCCTCGCGCGCGCGCGTGCGCGCTCAGCCCCGCCCCTCTGTTCCCTCCTTTCCACCACCACCACCACCGCCCCCCCAAAAAACCCAGGCGTCCCGCCTTTTGTCCACAACGCCTGCAGCAGTTAGATCCGCGTCCTCCGCCGCTCGCCCAGCGCTCGCCGAACCCCCCGCTGGCCGCGGGGTTCAAGTTCACCCTCTCCCTCCCACCCACCGCCCGCTCCTCAGCTGAGGCGCGGCGCAAGCTACCAACAGCAGCGGTAGCCACTGCGCATGCGCCAAAGCTTTCCATGAAAATTCTTTTTCGCGCGCCCCCGTTCCCGGCGATTCCCTACCGCCCACCGCTTTCTGTTCCCACTTCCGGTGCCTGCATCCCGACGGGGGTGTGCGTGGAAGAGTGATTGGAGGGGGGGGTTCACCTGGAGAGTAGAAGGAGTGCTGCGTCCACTTGTCTTTCTGGCTTCCAGGGGAAGAGGGATGCGTGGGGAAAGATTTGCGAGGGACTGTATTCAGACTGCGTCCGACGAGTCACTAGGGCACCGGGATAGTGACTGGAAAGGAGTCTCCCATTCTCTGTCTACACATTTGCCTATTCAGATTAAAGGCTTTTTATGCCCAGCACAATTCTGCATTTTACCTGCACTCCCTTTTTGTCCTTAATCATTTCTTTACTGTATTACTTTTTCAACGTAACCCATCTGAACATAAGAACCTTGAGGCATTTTAAGCAGAAAGTTATTTGATACAATCAGAAAATTATCATATTGATCGAGACTTAAATCTTTGTGACGGTATCACATATCAACTATAGGTCTGCTTTGTCAGAATTTGTGACTCACAGTTTCAGCCATTTGATGAAGAGGGATGGATTCCACAATCATTAAACTTAAAGTTTATTATTTCCAAAGCCCAGCATAGAGCAATATAGTATAAAAATATAGTATAAAAAGTCAATAATAATCACATGATCAGGATACTGTTAAAATGCCTTAATAAATAATAATATATAGAGCCTATATCAAATGCTTCAAAGGGCTGCATCCTTTCAATGGGCATCAATGTACTATATCAGAAGTAATCTAATTCAAGAAATTGCTTGAATTATTCTACCAACTGCAGTGTTGGGTGGATTCAACTGAAGACATTAAAACTTGTCAAATTGAACTGCAACATTTTTTCAAAAGTTAGATTATTAATCATAATCTGAAAACCATTTATCTTGTTCTTAAACAAGAGTATATTTTTGGAGGAGGTGCAGCTAGCTTGTACTTTGACATTTGTTCAAGAGCTCAGCCTCTTCCTTTTCCCCCACATCAACAACTTTATAGTTGAGTTGAGAGAGATTGACTGACCGAAAGTAATCCGATGAGCTTCCATTGGTTGAGAGTGGACTAGAACCTGGATCTCCTTGGTGCCAGTCTCATACCTTCATAGTTTTCAAAACTGTCAATCTGGGTTCAGTTTTCGGAGACTACAAGAACATTTCTAGAGGTAAACAGAGGTGGACTGTTGTAAACTTTGTACAAAATTAAAATTAACCCACCTGTGGTGCAAAATATAATCAGTGGTTTTGGAAATAGAACCACATTGTAAGCCACACTGAAGATACTTAAGCAAACTGGGTACTAAAAGCATATTGCATTCTTTTGTGAAATTCAGTTAGATCAATGTCTGCCTTCTGTGGTATACACCAAGAATGAACAATCTGGCTGTCTAGAATTGAGAACAGGCAATCCAGAGGAAACTGCAATCTATCCAGTCTTCAGTAGCCTACTGTGTAGGAGGGGAAGCAGAAAGAAAGAAAATGTTTAAAAATAGTAAAAAGAGAAAAGCATCCTACACCAGTGGTTTCACAAAGAATATTCCTGCTTATGTAGCTAAAGTTGCACCACTCACACTCAACCACATGATATGAGAAAAAGCAGAACTTCTAAAATTTGCAAAAGTAGAAAAATATTTCATAAAAAGGATATAGAGAGCCCAGTAACACATATAATCAGTGGTCATGGAATGATGACTTGAGCAAAGGGGGGGGGGGGTAAGAAATATTCACAAAGTGCTTCTGCTTTCTGACATTCAACTCTGACAGCACTTTACTGTGGACTGAGTTGCAGAAGTGGTGCCACATATATTGCAGGAAAAAGTGAAGGCTTCATCTTGTACGTCTACCAGCACCTCATCAAAGAAAATACTCAGTAGAAGAGGGCATCTTGGATTGACAGTGCACATACTTTTCTTTTGTGTGATAATGGTTGCATTGTCATTCATATTAAGGGAACTAAGGCAGGCAGCATGCCACCAGACAGCCAAGTTCAGCAGTGGATATGGACATTGATACCCCAGAGGGGTATATGGTATTTGCAGACCTCATCAGTTCGGCCAGGAAGTCAGATGCAGATCAGATTTGGTGATAGGAGGATTTATCAGCTAGCAGGGTATCCTATGAAGCCAAAACAGAACCCTGATTCTAGGTGGAATCATTAATCCAAGGAATTAATGTTGAGATTATAATATAATCTAGCAAACCCTCCACCTTCAAATGATACTCCTGTATCTAAGCAACTGAGGGAAGAAACAATTGTCCTGCTTTTTCAATGTAAAGGTAGATCTTGAATTACAGCAGTTCATTTAGTGACCATTCGAAGTTACAACGGCACTGAAAAAAGTGACTTCTGTCCATTTTTCACATTTATGACCGTTTTCAGGATCCCTATGATCATGTGATTTACATTCTGATGCTTGACAACTGGTTCATATTTATGACAGTTGCAGTGTTCCGGGGTCATGTGATCCCCTTTTGTAACCTTCTGACAAGCAAAGTCAATGAGGAAGCTAGATTCACTTAACAGCCATGTTATTAATTTAACAACTGCAGTAACTCCTTTAACAAATGTTGTAAAATGGGGCAAACTCAGCAAATTTCTCACTTGGCAACATAAATTTTGGGCTCAGTTGTGGTTGTAAGTCGAGGACTACCTGTAATAAATTAGAAAGCTTGCCTCTTTTGTGAAGGAGGACCAGTTTGTACTTCACTGTTTTGATAACTGTTGGATGTATCAGTATGAAGAGTTACTGTCACACCAGGGTTCTTGTGGAGTTTTCCTTCTTATAAAACAGCTGTTGCCAGAGGTGAAAATGACTCTTTCTCTTATGGCCTTCCAAAAACTTAAGACCTTTGGATTTTAGAGGACAGTTATAAGAAAAACATCACACCAAAAGGGTTGGACTAACATATTGCTTGTGTTTATTTATTGCTTTGTTTATTTATTTGTATCCCAGATTTATTATTTTTTTACAAATAACTCAAGGCAGTGAACATATCCAACATGCCTTCCTCCTATTTTCCCCACAACAACAACCCTGTGAGGTGGGTGGAGCAGTAAGAGAGTGACTGGCCTAAAGTCACCCAACTGGCTTTCAAAGCAAAAGTGAAACTTGGTCACAGTCTCCTGTTTTCTAGCCTGGTGCCTTAACCATAGACCAAACTGGCCCTAATTTTGCTTGTGTATATTGCTGTGTCTTGTTAAATATAGTAAACTATGTAGAGTCAGATCTGAAATAGGACAAAAATTAATTTATTCATTTATGTGCATGCATCTATTACATATGTTCGTAGTCAGAGAAGCTGTGTATACAATTAATTTATAAGATAGTTATTTTACAGTCAAATAAATGGCATTTTTCCATAGATATTCTCCACTCTTCATAAACTTTACAAAGAAAAATAGATCTCTGTTAAAAAGTTAATTTCTGATTGCAGGTTAAACTTCCAGGACTTAATGAAAATGGCAACATTATGTGTGCACATTCAAGTGTTTAGAAAAATGTTTTCCAAGTTCTACAATAAATGCTTTCCTACAATAAAAAAAATAAATTAGCTTTATTTGCCTTATGCAATATGTATGGACACATACAGTGCAGCAGAAAAACGTTCCTCGCTGTTCAAATCCAATATGAGTTTTTTTTTTAAAAAGCTATTAAATATCTAAGAATGCATATTTTTGAAAGAGATAAAGTTAACTGATTAAAAAATATGAGACGCTTCCATTCAGTTTTTTAAAAAACTGTTTCAATATAACCTAGCCAATTACCAAAAAACACTAGTTACCATGAAAGTGAAGTTTACTGTATTTCATATACCTAAGGACCAAAATGTTTATGATAATTAAAAAATAGACAAAATTGCATAGTGCTCAACAGTATATTTTCAGCTACAAAATATGGCATCAGACTGCAGTATTGTGAACATTTCAGGAAATTAAGAATACATTCAATCCCCAGGTCAGCAGAGTCTGGCAACAGAGATAGGATATGGATCAGCAACAGAAGAAAATAGATTTCAGACCATATTCAGTGATGGATGGAGGTAGGTGTATGAAACAATGAGAAATCATCACTTTCTACAGGTTTGTTTTGTTCAACTTAGCAGATCAACTAAAGTCACAAAAGTAAAACCTGGAACATTTTAGTTACTCTATATTTTAGATGAAACAAAATTGAGTAGGGCAAGGCTGTTGCTTGTCATTCCCACCTTCTGCATCTCCCAGCTGGCCTCCCCATTTTTTCCAGGACCTTCTGTTCTTTTTAACCTCTCTGCTGCCACTGCTAATAGCCTGACACAGCACATCCTATCAGCCTGACCACTGATGTGCATTTCAGTTCACGCACTGACCATCTAAAACTAGCTCTTCTGTGGATTGCAGGGATACTGCAGGAATATAAGTATGGAATACTGTTCACATTCCTGTATTTCAAGATAATCGTGAGAACAGACTCAAATGTGACACCCATATAATAATGATCCTACTAATCTTGACTCTTTCAAGAGTATTGGGAAGTTGTCAGAGTATTTAAATAGCTTGCAAATGAATTACACACCTCCCACTAAAATAATCTACATTATCTACATTCAAATATGTATTCATTTTAAAGATAGCAGATTTTCCCCAAGCATAACTTAGATATTTAAGAGTTTTATTTGCTAACATTCAGAAAAGGATTATCTTCCAATATTATTTTCTTAACCTGAAATATTAACTTCCCACAATTCTAGCTGCTTTTCTCACATGTTGCACAGTCCCATCAGTGACAGAAACTTTTTTCGAAAGTCTTTCCCACCATTCTGCAGACAACTGGACGCTTGTGAAGGTTAAACCAGTTTCCTATGTGGAGGAAGCCAGTATCTGAAAACATCCACATGGACTTTTTCCCTGTGTGGGAACTTGATCCTTTAGCATGCATATAAATTCTGTACAGGTGCATTTCAACTCAGCTGTGCAACCCTGGAATATTGAAAAGAAATTGGAAACACACCATCTAACCAGTCTTCTCTGGCTAGGCAATAGAAGGGGTTAAAAATCATCAGTCATTATGCAGCCTTTTGAAATACAGCAGCTCTATGAATAACATAAATCCCCATGCACTCCACGCAGCTCGGCAGAAACATAAACTGTTTTACTGCCTCGCTCTTGTCTATAGTACATACTCTATGCATGTGAATATTCTGCAGCAAAGCTGAGTGTTAATAAGGAGGTTGTCAAGACATTCTTCCATATATAGATTTCTATTGAAAGCAGTGGTCATATCATAACAGCCTAGTTTTTCATCCAGCTGTTTTTTCCAAGAGCTGCAGCCATAGTTATAGGTTGCAATGTAAAGCCATTGAATGTGCTCTCTCTCAAGCGATGTCTCTCCTGAACAAAAAAAATGAGGAAGCAGGGTCAGACAAGATGTACAGTATATAGCTCTTTACAACCTGTTCAGCCCTATGGAACATCTCGCCCCCAAAGTTCAACAGGCCTTTTAGCTTTCTGTAAGACCTGATCTTTTCCCCAAGCATTGGGAGATTAGGTGATGGCACATTAGCACAGACTGGCGCCAGGTTTTTATTGTTTCTGATGTTTTATGCTTTAACTGGTTGAGTTTTATATTTTGTAAAATGATTTTATGTATCTTTTAATTTTTGAGAGGAAGCCGGAGTTGGTTAAAAGATGGGTGGCTATACAAATGTTTTAAATTAATAAAAATAAAACCTGTAGAACGTAACATTTTATTAATCAGATAGCCACAGGCAAAAGGCACGTTGAATAAAACATTGCCATTTTGCTCAAGATCAAAAGGAGTTAAATTTATTTACTTGCATTTTCCAGGCATTTATTATTTGTCAATTAAATTTAAAACCTGTTTTTCCTGGGTTTCGTGAATCTTAGTCAAACACATTAATCATTCAATCATACTGTATCTCTTTTTTTCAGTAATTTAACTGAAAGGTATTTCTCGGTTATTTTCTTAATTTATTTAATGAACCTTTTTTTTTTTTTTTGGGTGACAATTGCAGGCCAGTTTCAAGATGTTGAAAACGTAACCATGGAGATAGTACAAAATAGAAGAATGGCTGTTTTGATCTTTGGCAGGGGCCAGATATCCCTGAATTATCTAAAAAAGAGAGAGAGAGAGAGATATTAGCTCATATTTACCACCAGGGAAAATTTTGAATCTATTTCTGACCCAATTGAACAACTTTGAAAAAAAAGTGGGGAAGCCTAGAAAAGCCTATTTAACAAAGCTTTGCGCTTTGTTATGCAAAACCAATTAAATAATTCAAATATTATTGAGAAATTTATATGTAAAAATTGTAAGTTATTTTCCAAGATGTTACACATACAAGTGTAACCTTGAGAACTAGAATAAAAGATGATTCATATAGAGTAAATATTTCAAACCATAAATGCTTCCACTATCATTTAAAAGGTATTGTACTGTACATATTTTTTGTCTTTTTCTTCTTAGCAAATTTAACAAATTTTATCTGAAAAAAATGGCACAATAAGTACTGGGAAAGGATAGGAGGTTGAGAAAATGATGGCCAAACCAGAACTTACATTCTGTGAGTAAGGTGGGATAATTGGAGAGTAATAGTTTCATCTGGGAGCATAATGTGTCTTGATATTCCACCCATTTCGGCAGTTCTAAATGTGATTGTCCTATATAAGCCTTGCTGAACTCAAGCTTGGATACAGTCCTCTAGATCTGTTGCACAACAATTCTCAGCAGCCCCAGTCAACATGGTCGGTATCAAAGGATCCTTAAAGATACAATTCAACAACTTCTGGGGGACCTTATACAATCTGGGCCATCTGTTTTTAGAGACCTTGGGTTGGACAAACACTTCATATTCTTCTCATTAAATGAGAATTCAAAATATATTTTGACTATATTATACAGAGATCCTTATGACTTCATCTATACAATATTCTCAGTATTTTTTCTCCTAAAAAGCTTCCCTTATCTCATAGATAGAAATGGAGAAGAACCTGGTGCCAATCTGTACTAATGTGCCATCATCTAATCTCTCCATGCTTGGGGGAAAAGCCAGGTCTTTAAAGTGTTACAGAAGGCTAAAAGGATAGAACTTTAGGAATGAGGTGTTCCATAGGGCAGGGACTGTACAGGTTGTGCAGAGTTATAGGCATCTTGTTTGACCCTGCTTCCACATTTATTTGAGAGCCATTGCTTTCTCCCTCTGCACATTCAATGGCTTTACATTGCAACCTATAACTATGCCTGCAGCTCTTGGAAAAAAACAGCTGGATGAAAAACTAAGCTGTTATGATAGCACCACTGCTTTCAATAGAAATTGTTGTGGTCCGCCGACAGCCTGCAAAGCTGGCAGCAGAATTGGACAGTGAGGAGGCTGGGGAGGAACATGGGCCAGCCCTGGAGTCTGGGGAAGGCTCAGACAAGGGCTCTGCGTCAGAGGCAGAGATGGGGCTAAGGCCGTCTGGGAGTTAAGTGCTAACTTCGTAGCCTCCAAAGTCTGACTTCAGAGAGGCAGAAGAACAGGGGGAGCTTGTTCCCAGTGTACGCATGCGCAGAGCTACCAGAAGGCAAGAACAGTTAAGACAAAAGGGCTGACTCAGGAGTAGGGCTTGGAGATGATTGGCCCCTCCCATAAGACATAAAGGAGGAGTAAAGGCACATGAGCCTTTGCAAGAAGCA
>JANHFK010001959.1:139659-151226 GCA_036250565.1 Sibynophis collaris | reverse complement strand
GTAGACTACATTTCAAATTTTCTGGGCAAGATTTTTTCAGAAGTGGTTTGTCATTGCTTCCTTCCTAGGACTGAAAGGGCGCAACTGATACAAGGTCACTTAGCTGGCTTTGTGCCTAAGGCTGAACTACAATTCATAGTCCTTCAATTTCTAGTCTGATGCCTTAACCATTATACCAAACATGCTCTCACATACATGTATGAGATTACAGACTTAAAAATAAAGAGTTTTGGAACTTGTAACATTCCAATGAAACATAGAATAAAATGTTGTCAGGTGAACATTCTGGTTCTGATTCACACTGCTGATCCTCAGTTGCCTTTTTCCAAGGGATTTTTGTCATCATATTTGACTAGAAATATAGAAAATCTAGCAACCATTTTTTTTAGATGATGGAGAGTTGAGAAAGAGAAAAGTATTTGAAAGTGTTCTATTGAGTCCTATACTACAGTAGGAAAGGCAGCTTGGCACTATTATTATTGGATATAGATAATGAGATCAATGTCAATGCAATGTAGCATACAACCTATCAGTACAGTTGGGTTGCAAAGGTAGACTAATTACAGTTTAGGCTTAAGATGGCTCAAAGCAGGTGTGTTAAGTCTTCTGCATGTATACAAAAAGGACTTTTGCTTGGATCACCAGTCAAATAACTGATCGTGTACACACATGTGCAAACAGCCAGGAATATCCCTCCAAAGGATTTTGCTGTGTTAGCACTTACAAATGTTGTTTCACTTGCAATAACACTTTGTAGAGTATCACTTCTGAACATTGTCTATAACCTTATGAAGTTCCATTACCAATCTGAAATTCATCCTAGCACAATAATTCTTAAATATTGTGGCAATATTAATACTCGTGTCATAAGGTGATCTCTTTTAAATGTGGCTTGCATAAAATGGGTATAAAACTAGAATAAACCATTGCAGTTTGGTGGGTCTGTTTTAATAATTTCAGATAAGCCATGGTCTGGTAAAAGCCAAACCTGGAATGCTTTAGCATTGGGATAAAATAAAATCTTAACAGAGCAAGATAAGATTGTGATGAACAGTCTTTCTCCTTTTTTCATTTTACAGCCGCCATCTCATGATTTCTTCTCTATTTTCAACCAAAATTTGAGAGTTGTATATCCTACCTATCCCTGCATTTGATTTCATACCATCCAATCTTCCCAGCATTTGATTTTCTATCCTCTACAGAGTATAGAGTTGGTCTCTGATATAAAGTCACTTGAAGACATTAGAAACATTTGAAATGTGGATTTATAGGTGGCTGCTATGTATAAACTGGGTTGACAAAATCAGAAAGGAGGAGGTGATAAGCCAACTAGGATAGCCAAGGGAAATCATCCAAACCATAAAAAAGTGAAAGTTAGTATATTTTGGACATGTGATGTGACATGTGATGGGAAAAATATGGCATACTTAATCCTCCAGGGAAAGATTGAAGGCAAATGAGGTCCAGGCAGAAGAAGAACATCATGGCTGCAAGATCTAAGGGACTGGTTGGACAAAACTCAGCACAATTTTTCATGGGGCTATTGATAAAAATAGGATCATCAACATGATCGCCAACATCTGATGATGGATATGGCAAAACAAGAAGAAAACCCTCCAGTTACTACCAGTGGTTTACCTTTTCCCATTTTCTACTCATCCACCTTTTCCTAATCTTCTCATCATCGTCTCTTTTTTTCCTTTAACCATTGCTTTTGTTGCCACTCATGTCTCAACACAGTGTATTTCACTCGCCTACCCACCTACCCTTCCAATCTTATAAATGCCTTCACATTGTTGCCTCCCATCATCAACTGAATCACTTTTGGCCAGATCAGGACAGTCCTATTTCATCCTGTTCATTGACCAAAATACCTAAAACATGGCTTGGTTCAGGCATGGACTTAAACAAATGTTATTCCTTTTATACAGAAATCCATGCATGGTATATTTTGCACATATTTATATTTAAGCTTCATAAAAGTCAGATGCTAGTTGATAGCATTCCTGTTTTCTATATGAAAAGCATTTAATGGGATAATTATATTCAGAAGAGGTGTATGAAACCTCTTCTGGGTTTCATTCGCTGAACCTGAGCCTACAGGAATCAGAGGACTGACTTTGCTCTCTCTAGCAAGCTATTGCTTTTTCTCATAAATCAAGAATATATATATATATAATCAATATTCTGCACCTTCATTTTAAACTCAAATACATACATGTACATACATATACATGTATTTACAAATAAACTGTATCCATTAATTTCCTTCAGTGGTGGCACCCTAAAACTTCTCACTGCCTGTAAGTACAGTACTTCCACAGGCTTAACAAAAATATCATGGTTGAGAATTTATTACATCATGATTACTCTCACAATCATGCTTTTAGTATTTGTAGAACTTTTTAGCACTAATGCTTGGTGTGCTTGCAGTGCTGTTGTTTAAGCATACACAATAAGTTTTACCTTACTATTAGGAATTTAAATTAGTGCAGTGTATAAATGTTTTCTAAAATGAGAGCAGAATGTGGGTTCATAATTATAGCTATTTCACACCAGAAAAGGGTCTTATTGCAAAACCTGAACAACTTGCAGTTTTATTCTTAGAATTCAATGAATGGTTTTCACAATTCACTGCACTGCTTACCTATAAATTATAGATGCTTTATGTAATATAATAATCCTTTCATGTTAATTCTAAGTATTACACAAATTAGCTACTGGCAGAAGTTTTCTCATAATTTTTCAAGAAAAGCTGAATTTTAATAATTTGTTGACAAAGGAAAACTTTCTTAATAATTACTATTCATGTTTTATGGCTATTTGACAACCTCAACAAAAAAGGTTATTAATTTGATATATCTCTAGAATTTTCAGAAAAAGTCTGATAAGTTATAAAACTTCTATCCTGTCAAAGTAAAAGATATATCTAAAAACCTAGAGATGGTATTCAGCAGGTTCTGACCAGTAGTGGAGAACTGATAGCAGAAATTTTGAGTAGTTTGGAGAATCGGTAAATACCACCTTTGACTGCCCCCGCTCTCATCTATTCTCTGCCTCCTGAGTCCCAGCTGATTGGGAATAAATGGAGATTGTGTATCCTTCCCCTGGAGTGGGGTGGAAATGGAGATTTTACAGTATCCTTCCCCTGCCATGCCCACCAAGCCATGCCACCAAGCCATGCCACATCACGTCCACCAAGCCACACCCACAGAACCAGTAGTAAATTTTTTTGAATCCCACCACTGTAAAAACCTCAATCCTCTTTGTGTGTGTGTGTATGTGTGTTTGCGCACGCACATGTGCGTCCGTGCATGCGTCCATGCGGGTGTGTGTCTGTCTGTCTATCCTCGTTCCTTAATCTTGGATCTTCTACCAGAGGGCTGGTAGTTTGAGGGTTTTTCACAGCTTCTTAGCTGTTCCTGGCACAGCATTCTTCTGGATAGAGAGCTCTGATCTTGGAATTTGTTGGAGCCACTATCCCATCTTAGGTGCCACAGTTCCAGATGCTCCTACTACCTCTGGTACCATACCCTCTCTCACACAGAGAGACACACAAACAGACAGAGTGCTTGCTCCAGACGCATAAAGTTTATTTTACTGTAATACATTCTTCAATATGGAATTAGAAATAAATTTCCCCGGGGACTATTTCTGATGCTTTACTGGTGAATGCAAACATACCCGAGAGAAAAAGAAACTTTCAGCATGGAATAATTGCTCCAAAAGACTCATTTTTATTTCTAGACAAAGTAGTTTGGGACTGACATAAAAAGAACAAATCATTAACTGTTTTCAATTAACTGGAGAAATTTTCCACATTCTTTATAAGTTCTAAATTTTTCCTTTGTCTCAAATGCTGTAGATGTGGCTTATCAAAGAACATCTTCAATATATGCTATTTTCATACAAATTAGACTCATTCACCAGAGTAAAGAAAAGTAATAGCTTAGATGATTAATAGAACAGAATAATCTTATACATATATTTTAGACCTTCTGGCAGTTCTACTACCCAAAAGAACAGAAACATGTATAATCTCTTTAAAAAAACCGAAGTAGAAACAAAATGAAATGAAATTGATTTTCTCCCCCCCCCCAAAAAAAATCTTTACAAGTTTTACAATTATTACAATAATTGTAATAGTTTTGTAATAGTTATCACCATCTGACATTTTGTAATAATGATGATAAGCACATTATGGTTTTTAGTCTATCCTAGAAAAAGTTATATGAGTTATAGCTGTTTGTGAGTTCATCAGTATATTTATTAACAGGACATAAATTTTAAATTTAAGTTTTGATTCTTATAAAATGAACAATTTACTAAATGACCTCAATGACTGAACTGGTTTCTGATTTTTTTAAGATAATCAAATTAACTATTGTTTCTGGAGTATAATTACTATTGTCTACATGTAGACTAAAGATTGTCCAAAGATTGGATAAACCAGACAATAGTATAACTGTTGTACAACAGGTACAATTCATAGAAAATTGAATTGATTTAACATATTCCACTGTGGAAGACTTTTAACTGATTAAAAGCTGTTTTAAACAAATGATGGAAAATCTCAGACTTTATTCTTAGTTTCAGATCTAATCTATATGGCTAAATTGGGATAAACAAATTATTCTGGTTTGTATACCATATTTTATAGAGAGGGAATGAATAAGATAAAATGAGTATGATCCACTACTAAACTTTTTGGATAAATTGGAAGGCAACATGGCCAAATGCAGGACATTCCTGAACACAAAATAAATAACCACAAGTTTAGTTGAGTCCTTTTTATTTATATAACTATCACCACACAGACATTAATGATTCTTATACTTAGGATCTGCTGAAGTGTAGCTGAAAAGCAACTCTATTACAAAGCCCCAAAGGGAAGCAATGCAAACTTGCAACTTCAGGGCTATGGAATGGAAATTATTTGAACTATACAATAGGCTTATTAGGTTTGGCAATGCATTGTGTTATATGTCCTAAAGAAATATTCAAGTATTATATACTGAGGATGTCAAGAAAGCAGCTTTTACCTTGATTGATGTTCATAAATATGAACTTTGTCATAGATTGGGAACTCTGGCAATTTATAAAATACACATTATATTTATCAGTTACTTTTGGAGCTACTTTAGGCACATGAAATGACTTAACATGACTCATATTAGAAACAGATTCCATTCTGACACAAAGTATCACTTCTATTTTATTCCGTGTATATTTATGTGCATAATATAATGAGTTCCTTGTGGAAAGAAAGATGTTTCTTTAGTTGTTTGAAAACAAAGATTAATAATTCATTAACATGCAGCATGCTGAGAATTTTGCCTTTGAAATTTCCATACAGTTGAGGCCAATTCCTCCCCACAGATTCATATGGTGGAGTTCAGAAATGGACAATTCTGGTTTCTATGCCTTTCATTGTTTTATATCCACGAGAGTTACAACCAGTAAAAAAAAATACGGTACATCTCTTTTTTATTCATGCATAAAACAAAAACAAACAAACAAACAAAAATACATTAGAATGCTATTTATAGTTTGGATGATGTTCTTTGTAACTAACCTTGTTTCCATTATACTGTAGATGCTCTCTTAAAACTGATTAATGTAAGAGCAGTTTTAATCTATTTTAAGATGGCAGCTTGTTTCTTTTAAGAGAAAGGATAACCAGATAAAGATCATGAGAAAGAAATAAAGGTGGATCAGAAAAAAGAGTGAATTGGCATTGTTATTCTTGTTTACACCAATCCTGTATACTATTGACAAAAGTCCACTGAATGTACAATTTCAAAAAGTGTTAGAAAACCAGGTTTTCCTATCCTGTTTTACAATCATTTAAGACTAACATTGCATACATTGTAAGAAGCCTAGCAAGCTACATAACATTTTATAGGGCCTTAAGTGAGACTTTGGGGAAGCATTATATGTGAAATATAATTCTAGAATAGTCCATTTAAGAGAGATTTCTGGCAACTGGTGAACTGACATCCCACAGATATCATTCTGTGATTACAGATGGATATGGAAGCCAGATGCTGAATCCAGACCATTAAAATCTCTCCAAAGAAAAGAGAGATCTTAAGATCACTTATAATAAGAGCACAGATAATCCTAGACTTATGACCCAATTGAGCCCAAAAGTTCTGTTGCTAAGTTTGACATTTGTTAAGTGAGTTTGGCCCCATTTTATGATATTATTGTTAAGCGGTTGTTAAATTAGTAATACGGTTGTTCATTAAATGTGGCTTCCTCATTGACTTTGCTTGTCAGAAAGTTATAAAAGGTAATCACATAACTCCAGGACACTGCAACTGTCATAAATATGAATCAATTCCCAAGCATCTGAATTTTGATTGGAGACTAAACAATCATTTATTTGAAATGGTATAGGGTTTCCTACTTGAGCAGAGCATTGGATTAGAAGACCTCCAAGGCCCCTTCCAATTCTATTATCCTATTATGTTGATCATATGACCATGGATATGCTTCAATAGACTTAAATATGAAAAATGGTCATAAGTCCCTTTTTTCAATACCATTGTAACTTCAGTCACTAATGAACTGTTGTAAATTGGATAATACATGTACTCTGGATTTTTTGGGGGAGTAAATGGCAGAAAATCATGTTTTTGAAGTCCTTAGCAAAAAAATGGAAGTTATTGGATTTAACTGAGGTCCTAGCTGTCAATATATCCATTATAAACATACATTTTGACCAAATCTCAAATCTCAATTGCTTTGGATTATATATATTTTTTCTATTTCTTTTTAATGATTGAACATTTTCAGAGCAAGTTTCATTGGGGTATTTTTCTGAAATCATTAAGAAAGAAAATTTTATTAAAAGTTTAAGCCTTTTCCAAAACAATTCATTAATATATATAGACAAAGAGTATTGAATTTGATTTAATATATATATTAAAAAATAAGGGATTTGGGGTCCAGATGGATTTGAAGTATAACTTTGAAATTAACTATAAGAATCCTTTCTGTGGGAAACTTTCTATGTTTAGGAACATCAGTTTAGTTTAAGAACATCTTGAACTGATAAGATTATTTTGAATGTTATCACTAGAAAACACCATAAGAAAGGAATACATCAATAGATCCATTAAAAGAGATCTTGTAGAAGAATGGCAGTCAGTTTGACCAGGGGACAGAGTCAAAAGAAGAATCAGTCTAAAGTGTTTTGTGCCCACAAACAAAGTCTCTTGAATTCTGTTGAGCCTTATCTAGTACCAAAATAGTGCTAACTGTTACTTGAGTAGATTCCTTTGCATAAGCACAAGTAGTAATAAAAGCAGTTTAATTGGCATTTCATCTGGTCCTGGTCTTTTGTATTTGACATTTGAAATGTATTTGGGCTAAGAAAATAAATTTAAGGTTATCTGCTATTACAGAAAAGGTGGATGATGTTACTGAAGAACAAGTTCCACTAAATAAAATTGAAGTTGATGTGAATGTACTTTTTAAAATGACAGCCTGTTAGAAAGAGATGAGAAAGGATGAAACACTGATTAACAAATGAAACAAGTTACAATTTAACTATTAAAAAAGTACAAGTACTAAACCAGAAGAGTGATGTAGATAACCTTTTTACATTGTATTTACAAAAGGGACTTGTCGAAGTTTTTCTGAACTTTTTCACTTTTTACATGTTTTCTTTTTATGTATATTATGCTATATATTTTGTATTAATTTTTATAACATCATATTTTATAAAAAATATTACAAAAGATAAAAAGAGTCTATTTAATATTAAAGTGAATCAAAAGTAGCATCTGACCTATATTTTCAATAAATCTCCAATTATAAGCAACAAGATGTCTTCAAAAAGCAATAAATGGAATTAATGATGGGTGACTAGTTTCATCTTTGGGAAATCATTCTTTAGAAAGTAGGACACAAACATTCTTTTTAGATATAATTATTTGCTTTTCCTTTAAAAAATCTTCTTGTGATCAGGATTTCCATGAAGCTTTATGTAAAGGATAAGAAATATACACTATTCAAAATATAGCTGATTTGCTGTTGCTCACAAGATGGAAGATAAATCAAGATTCTTGTTTCTGTTTTTCTAAACATGTCAAACTACTATTCCTAGAAAGAACACACTTTCTTATATATGCTTCTATTACTTCCTAAAGGATAAATATATCTAAAGTAATTAATTTAATCTTTATAAATACTATGTGCAATTATCCAAATTGTGTTTTTTGCCTAATATGCAAGAATCTAGTTCCTTAACACATACTTTTTATCAGGGTAAGTACATCTATATATACAATTAAACTTTAAAGATATTGCATACATTTAAATATTGACTTTACAAGGAATTGCATTAAAACATATAAATGCATGTAATAGAACAGAATTGTGGTAAAAACATGTGACAATAATATATAACAGAAGTAGAAAGATTTACTTTCCCTAGGAGTTGGTAATGTAAATAGCAATGTATTTTTGTTGTGTATACCCTTGTGAATAATAAAACTCTGAAAAGAATTGTACAACTTAATAGAAGTTCAATATGAATCCAATTTAAACAGGAACTATTTATTTATTTAATACAATATTCATATGTGTTAATGATTTCTTAATGTATACTGACTTGACCTGCTTGATCTGCCCTAAAATTATTTCTTTTTAAAAACAGTTTCACTTTCTGCCTGTTTTACACAATCAATTCCATCTTGGCAGCAAATAATGAACTTATTAGTTAACTGATCTATACTTGTCCTCAATTGCTCTTAAGATTCAAAATACCTGTAGCTCAAAGGTATCTCTTTTTCTGTATTCACTTGTGCTAAAGTGATAGGAAATCTTGGATTAATAAGAAATCTTTAACCACACAGTTACACTATGACTTTCACTAGTGTTGCATCAATAACTACATTACATTATCAAGGCTCCAGCTTATGTGACAGTGTTGGCATACTTGCTACCTGTTCCAGACAATACCACTATATCTATTTACAACAAAATCTTCAATAATGTTTCCAATGCAATTTGAAAAAGAGAGAGACAATTTAGAACTGAATTTTCCATAGGCAGATATTATGTGAACTAGTCTGTTTTCTCTGAAGCTGGTGTGATCCAATATTTTTGGATTCATAGAGCTGGATCTTTTATAGTGCAAGTCCCATATTCAGGCTCAAGGTCACAAAATCTCCAGGTTGTGCTACTCTGATGAAATGATACCGTCATTGATTCTGCCTTTGAATGACAATGTTCTAACCCAGAGGACAAATTTGTATAGTATATAATATACTACTTGTATACTATACATATCTGCCCTCTGGCTTATAACATCATCATTCAAAGGCAGAATCAATGATTGAAACCAATAACTGCTTCTTCATTTTTATAAAAAGAAAGAATAACAAGAAAAAAGTCAATTTCCCAAAAATCACCCGTATCTCAAACACACATTTTTGTAGGTAATCAATAGCTCAGCAAAAGTGATAATAGTTTCATTGATCACTTATTTACAGTTGTTCTCCCATATGATATTCCCACTAGAGTTGTAAGTGGGTTGTGCCACAAATTCTTTTGTGTACAAATTTAGGCGTTTTGCCAAAAATATAAATATTATATTTAAATCTTTTTTACCTCTGGGTATGCAGCCCAGTCATACATCTCCCTCTCTCTCTCTCTCTCTCTCTCTCTCTCTCACACACACACACACACACACACACACACACACATCTCTATATCATCTATCTCTAATTCTGTATCTATCTTTAATTTCTAACAAATCTATTAATTTCATTAAATTTAGCATCAACAAATATTCTGCAAGGAAGCTAGCATGACAATAAGAGAACCTTGCACAAATATCATGAAACAGTAGATAAATGTTGAGAATGTTTATATGAAAATGATGCATAGTTATGGTAAACAATAGCTTACTCAAGATGAGGTTTTAGGTTCCTTCTATTGGATTCTGATCATATCCAAAAGTGTTTAATTTTTTGATAAGATTCCTACAAAATGTTATGATGTATATTCTAATCTTGACCCTAACTTCATTTAATCTATTTAAAATTAGATTTTCAGTTCTTTGGTAGTTAAACTGATAATTAACTATTTCACAAACATTAAATTGACTTTTTTTTTCTCAAGAAAGATAGTACACTAAATTTATATGGATTATTCCATATACCATCTACATCCATCGGTTAAGGTAATAGTTTATGTAAACTGCTCAGAATCACTTAGCGAGATGAACAGTGTAATAAGTAAATAAATAATCATTGTGGTATAGTCGATTTTGATCACACAAAATAATGTTGCCAATGATACTCAAAAACCGTGTTTATCCCTCTTTTAAAAATGAAGACGAAACATAACCATTAATGTTTAGTTTAATTCCACTAAGAAACCAAATTATTTGTTTTGACCTGTTCTACTGGCGGTATCTGGAAAGGTTCACAAATCTTTAAGTGCACAGGAAAAAGTAGCTTTTTAAATTGCCCTTTCCCAACCTTTGTGAGAAGCCGATCACTATAATTCAAGCAGTAAAGTCTACGGAAGCCAAACTAAATTTCAAAGTTATTTCTGTCTGAAAGATACAGTTATTGGATTAGTTCATTGGCCTTTATTATGCAAAGATATTTTTTTCTTTTTAAACAGAAGACATGTTTATATCCAACAGTCCAAGATTACATCCCTTACATCTGAAAATAATTAAAAAACTCAAAGTAAAATCAGACAACGCTCTTGTACTTGAGTTTACCATTTAGGCTAGCAGTTTGTTGAATGAGTCAAGCAAGCACAAATGAATTTCAGCTTTCTCCTCACATTTCATTGCTGATAGAAATAGCATCCGCCAGGGCAAAACTGAGATGATGTTTATACAGTAACAGGAAGTAAAGGTTAAAGTTCAGGACATAAAGGCACTAAGTACAGTGTGGTATGTCAAAAGGTTGCTAAGAGAAAGCAAGTCCAAACATGAACATACAAAGTGCTCTAATAACTTAGAGAAGCAGTCATTTCTAATTGGTGCATTGGTAAAGAATGCTGTTTTTTCTATATGATAACATGTGGATATTCTGATATATCAGGAGTAAAACTATTTAGGTCTTCTTTCCCTTAGATAGGATTATGTATTTGGTCAATTTAAATATAAATATATTTTCTTTATGTTATTCCTATTGTCCAAGAGCTGAAGCAAGATAAAAGCTCACACCAGAAATTGTTTCAGTCAAGTCCTTGATTCTACTTTTTATAACAATTTCATTAACATATGATAGGGTCTCTGAAATATGCAAGCATTTATTATATATTTAAAGAGCCACGTTTAAAAACAGGTAACCAATCTCTCAGAAAGTAAATGTGCAAGTTTAATCAGATTCAAAATGGAATTGATAATGGAGTTAGTAAGGATCAAGAAAACATAGACTATCTGTTATATAATTTCCCATCATCTAATTCATATTTTTTAATTCAGATTTTTTTTTCCTGGTCAATTTCTTAATTATAATAATAATAATAATAATAATAAATTTTATTTCTATACCGCCCTTCTCCCTGTTGGGACCCAGGGCGGTTTA
>JANHFK010001959.1:38060-54325 GCA_036250565.1 Sibynophis collaris | reverse complement strand
ATAAGGTAAAATTAAGCAGCAGAAACTATTTTTTTCTTATTTCTTAGCTTTAAGTTGTTTACTTCAGCCAACAGGTTTTATATGTTTTATCTATCCACTTATAAATTAATTTGTCAGCAATATTCTTAACATTTAAAAAAATATCAAATGAACCATTATATTTCTAAAAATAGTATTTTCTTCTAGACAGAGCTATCATTTATATACTGCTGATGGAGCTGAATTATTTTAATAAATGCCTAGTTACATTGTTATCAGACTATAAATAAAGAATCCAATTATTTAAATATGATTAAAGCAAATCACATAATATAATTTCATGAACTACACTGCTATAACACAGCATTTTGAAATTGTACTATTTCTCATAGTTTTAAAGTACAATTCCTATCTCTCTCATCTAGCATGTTTAATGAGAGATGGGAATATGGATTGCAGAGGTAGGAATTTTAATCAGAAGAAGCTAAACATAGCAATGAGATCTTTCGGAGCATAGCTATCCTACATTTCACACACACGTAATATAGGAAAAGAGTTATATATGTCTTCTATCTTATAAATCAGCTTACTTTCCATGGATGCAATACTATCTGTGCACTGAAATAAAAATCAACTGCCAACTTTGACTTAAAATAGAGATTTACTGTAGGAGGCCCTTCTTCTCCATTACCTGAGGCTCTAAAGTAGAATAAATATAATTTATTTTCTGTCTGATTGTATTAAGATCTGTACTGCTGTACATAATGTTGCTGTGTAGTTCTTCTGTTCAACTGGGATGTAAAAAGGCCACAGTTACCCTACTCAGCCTGGAGAAATCTTAAATTGTACCAAGATTTTGAAGAGGCAGTTATATTGGCTGGTATGATTCAGGTAATGATGATTTAAGCAGTCCATTGTTATCTTAATAATCCTGTAGTTTTCTAACCCAGTTAGATTTTACTTGTGTTTTTGTTTAATTTTCTTTCCAATATATATACATAATTTTAAAAAGATGCATATTCAAAGCTATAGCCAGAGTTTTCTTTTATTTCTCCACTGTGTATAGCTGAGCTTTGCACCAAATAATGTCTTCTCCTTTGCTTTTTATAATAAAGGTCACAATCAGACACAACATATATTGGATTCTATTAATAAAAACTACTATTACTGAAAGTTAGCTTATTTGTTTTTAGTACATTCACAATGAACCAGTATTATGCACAGGAAAATCAATAAAGCTTGTTTATAAAATAAAGAAAACAGAATACGGATTAATTGTAAACTTTTTTTTCTCAGAAAACAAGACAAAACCCCTAAATGGTTCAATAAAATCCAAGCAATAGTTGCCTGGCTGTAAAATGATAAATTTGTTTTCCTCTTTATCAGGAGGCTGTCATTGATTTGATTGAGGAAATAAATATGTATATGTATAAAACCTGGAAAGTACATGGGCTTGATTTTTTCATGGTGATTGTTGCTAACAGGATTTAGAATATAACTTTTGATTTATTCTACCTGAGCAACACATTGTTTTTTAACATACATATTAGGACAAGACATACATATGTCTTTGTTTTCTTTTTAAAGAAGAAGCTTATTTTCCCAGGATCACGTATGCTACTCCTAGGAAGGGCATCACTGCTTTAAAAGAGCTGCATATAGAATGCTACATTAGACTGACATTCCAGTGCACCGTTTTGTAACTGAATCTGCAGTTTGAATTTCTAATAAGTACTTCATTCCCACATCTGTTTTCATGGAAAATGAAAGTTGGAAGATGTATCTCTGTATTTAGTCAAATAATTTTCATAATTATTTTTAATTTATTTACTTAATAAAATTAAGTATCTGTTTCAGTTCTCCAAATGGTTTTGCTACTGAATAGTAAGTAAAATCATGAGTAGTCATGATTACTGTTGTAATCAGGTCTGTTTAAATTACTTATATTGGTTTGGAAAATAAGTCTCACTGATTTCAATAGCCTTTATTCTCTGGTAATTAAACTAGCTTTCCATATGATTTATATTTAACCACAGTGGAATTCACATTCAAACTAAACACATAGGTTTTAACACTGTAAACTAAAACTATGTAAAAATAAAATATTTTCTCAGTTGTTGAGGTCCCTTATAATTGTGGAAATTTTTAACATTCCTTCACAGTCCTAAGGCCCTCTTAGTTGCATAGGGAATTATCTTTTGTGTTTTACTATCCCAATCGGCTATTTTAAACAAATTGTTTACAAATTAAAGGATGGTTCCTTTTCTATGGTTTTCTATGGTTTGCCTTAGTAATTTTGCTTTTTTCCACCAAAATTTGGTGGAAATAGTCTAAAAAGGTTACTTTGGTGCTTATGTTAACTATTGAGAGGGAGAGGAATTTGCCATATAGTTTTAAATTCTTCTTCTTGGAAATTTAACATTGCTTCACAAAGGACAAAAGTGAATTAAAACTTATAGAGTAACAAAAGAATCAACATTCTTGATTCCTAGATTAGTTAACACAAATAGATCTTCAGTCAGCAGAATTGCAGCTTGGATTTGTGTCTTCTATATTTATCCTGCCAAAGATTTAGCATCCTAAATTATCTAGCTATGTGGTGCAGCATAATTTCATTCACACTAGATCTTTATTGGGTGGATGGAGGTCAGGATAAAATAAATTGCATCAGTCTATTTCTGTGATCAATTGATTGCAAGGTCAAATGCAGCTTAAATTCAGGGAAAGGCTGGAATGCTAGAGACTAAGGACATTTTCTTAAAATCAATGAGTGCTTGAAAAGGTGTGATAACTAGAAGCTCTGGGCTATTAACATCAGCTGGTCATTATGGCCCTTGAAATTGTTATAGCTTTTATAACCTCTCTTATCTAAAGCAAACAATTAAACACTTTAATTACATTATAGGGATGACAGAAGATAATTGAAGTTATCAGGAAGCAATGTGGCCACATTAATGTGAGTTAACATGTCACTGTTTACCTATGAAGTTGCCGTGTAGGCAAGAGGCAAGAGTTATTACCAGGAGCTATTCAGTTAGAAAAAAGAATGGCTTTTGTCAGTTTTAAAGAAGATCCTGCTGTCTTTTCTTTTTGTTGTATGTATAGTAAATGTATGTTGATAACACTGTAGGCTCTTCTCTTTGCATATACTGTAAATGTAGTCCATTTGAAATGGACTTTGAAAGCAAGGTCCTTGATAAAGCAGATTTAAAAATAATAATGTGGAATGGAGACCAACTGTTGAAAGGGGGAACCTACTGACTGTTACAAATCTCTTGTGTAAATTTCTTCAGTTCTTTGAATTTTAATCATTGAATATGTTATTTAAAATATCTACATAGCATTAAACAAGCAAGCAAAAGCACTAGCATATACTACACCATAGCCAGAGAAAATATGAAATTCTTAAAAACAAATATCACTCAGTCTGGTGATATGATACCCAATGTGGCCATATATGCAGAAAAGCAAAGAGTGAGAAGACACAGTTCTGCAATCCAGGTAACATCCCTGATTTTCTCATATAAGAGAGGAAGACAAATAAAGAACAAAAGAAGTAGTTGTCAGTCCTGGAGGCCATATTTCTCTTTGGTGCACAGGTGTGCTGTGGAAAAATGGGAGGGGATTGCATGGAGTAGGTAGAGATACCTAGTCACAACAATATTTTTTTCCCTGGGAGTCAAGGACGTTCAGCCTGCACCTGGAGAGGTGTGACTGGGCAACATTTCCAGTTCGGACGGTGGATTGATTGGACCATGTGATGGACGTGTGGATGCAGGTGAAGGAACTTTGACTTTCCTTTGGGTAGGGAAAACTCAGATTCGGGGTTTCCCCAATGTGCCAATATGACATCTATCATCATCTTCTTCTTCTTCTTCTTTATATATATATAGTATATATATATATAAAGAATGTATGTATGTATGTATGTATGTAGGTAGGTATATACGATCCACCATAACTCTGGAACAGTTCAAGCAATTCCAACCAAACTTGGTACACATATGACTTACCCTCTGAAAACAAGCACTGTGGAGGTAAGACACCCCTAACACACTTCAGTGTGGTTGTGTGAGTGTGTGTGTGCATGATGGAGTGTGTATGTGTGTTCCAGCATAACTCTGGAACACCTTGAGCAATTTCAACCAAGCCTGATACACAGATGACTTACTGTATGGAAAAAAATACTATGGGATTAAAACACGCCTAACACCCCTTGGTGTGTGTGTGTGTGTGTTTGTGTGTGGTGGGTGGGTGTGTGTCCCGGAATAACTCTGGAACGCCTCAAGCAATTTCAACCAAACTTGATACACAGATGATTACATACTGGAGACAAACACTGTGTGGGTAAACACCCCTAACACCCCTCAGTGTGTGTGTTTGTGTGTGTGTTCCAAAATAACTCTGGAACGCAGAGGCGTTGGCATGAGCTCCCCTGTGGCCCATTTTGGATGCAGGGAAGCATACTAGGCCAAATATGGGGTTGAAGAGCTGGGGTAATCCCCCACAGCCTGTTTTGGCTCACAGGAGGCAGCAATGCGCAGGAGGAGGGTGGGATTAAGATTTTAAAAAGTGCCGGGTCATCAGCTAGTCTCTAATAAAATGAAACTTTGAAGGAATGCCTGCCTCAGAGTTTTACTTGGTTGGGGGTGTTACTTGGAACCCTGACAGTAGCATTTTTCTCTCTTCTTACTTTCCTATGTTTAATATAGTTTTATTCTATAAAAATGCATTTCTAAAAATTATGGGCCTACTCTGGTCAAATTACATGAAACCGTTTAATCACTAGGAATTTATCTTCACTTGAGAAAGAATGTATTTATATGGTATGTATGTATGGAGATAGACATAAAGAGAGAGAGTTTAGGGCTCAGACTACTCTTGCATTCTTTTGTCTGGAGAATACAAAGCTATCTTGGTGAAATGATATTAACACTAGCGATAATCACTAGTCAATCCATGAGAAATTATAGCAACTATAGGTTAATAGCAGATGTTTTATCAGAGGTGCTCTATGCATAAAATGATAGAAATAATACTATTCTGGAAGCAAGAGCCAAAGTACTCCATGCTATTTCCTGTCTTCCCCACCTCCCTCATCATTTAATCTTTTTCTGGATGTACTCAATTCACAATTCACAGAAGCCTCCCACATATTCCTGTAAACTGGCTGGGACAGTCCTTGTCAAGTTCTAGTGACCATATATGTTGTTAGTTTTTTTCCATGATGATCTCTCCCTAACTTGGTCTTCCAACTGTGCACTCTTTGCCAGTGTACAATTGGTAGGAGTGTCTGTCAGTTAGAGTAACTAGAAACTTCTCAAACTATTCAGCTAAATGATACATATAATTGAAAATTAGGATTTTAGACAAGGACTTTTTAAAGGATTTTTTTTCAACAAGCAGAATAACATTTTTAGCAGGAATATTTGTCATAGCATGGGTGTATTTTTTTTCAAGCAAGGCAGATCCCTGCTTTTTTCTAATAATCATCTCTGGATTTAGTGGATTGTCTATGTGGAGCCAATAAGCTTGGTGGAGCCAAAAAGCAGGCTTTGCTTTTATCACTCCCAGACATTTCTGATGGATGCTTTTAGGCTTTAAGCTTTCTCCCACTGCTCTTGCCTGGTCTCTGCTTGACATATCCTCTTGTTAAATCATTACAATTTGCAATAGGTCATTTATCTTCTCAGCTACTTCTGACAATCCTCCTGTGCATTGAGCCCCAATAAACAGGGAGACTGTGATGATAATGCCAGAGAAATGTCAAGGTCCAAAGAGTTCAGTAATCACTGCAAAATGACTGCATTGAGAAAATAATTTGTTTGGGGTGGCATTCCACTAATGTGTCTTTTTAAGCACCGGCAACACTCAACTATTTTACACAGCTGAACTGACAGCATAGGCCTTCCTTTAGCATGGTATAAGTTAATTTAGTTTTTAAAAAGCTTCCCAGAGGTTAACTTTATATAAAAAATTCAATGTTGTATATTTTATATATTATCCTGAAGGAAACATCCAGATTGGCTTCTTTTGGAAGTATGGCCAAAATTAATCTATATCTTGTTTTGTTTATTTTTCCTTTTTGTCAAGATAGATGAAGTGGGGGAATGTGGGTGGACTCCTCAATGTACCATAAAAAATCAACAGTAGCACATATAATTAAAACACAGGGCTACTAATTAAAACAACATGCCTTACAGTAAAAGCAGCATCAATCGTTACATTTCAGTACCAGTTACAAATATACCTATTCCTCCAGCCATTTTGTTAAGTTGGTCATGAGTACTGACAGAAGTAGAAGTTGGTTTCAGAGGAATAAGTTGGATTCAGAGGAGGCAGAGACACTTGAGGGCACATTGTTAGCACCAAATGTAGAATAGTATTCCAAAATGGCACCTGTTTTTACTGTATTGGTTATGCAAAGGTTTTTGACTGCACACATCACTACCAACTGTTGATAGTGCTTAGAAAAATGGGCACTTCAGACTGTGTCATTGACCTAATGAATAATTTGTATGATGATGAGGATGTTATCCAGAGCAGGGACAATCAGGAAATTCAGGAAGTTCAAATAAAAATTTATTGCAAGAGTAAGCTGCAACAAAATTTAACCAACTAGCAGTCAAGGGTAATGAGAAGGAGATAAGACAGGAATTCAAGGTGGGCTGGACTTAGATCTCTTGCAGGGACTTGTGGCTTATGATGTGTTTGACCCCTCCCTTGAGCTCAGTCTGCTTATATCCTAAAGTTGTATCTTGTAAGTTATACTTTAATATACCCCTTCAAGGTCCCTTACAATTCTGTTATTCTGTCTACAAGTTCTGCTCTATGTAAAGAACTCTTCAGAGATACAATACATTCAAAAAGAATTTTATTGGAAATAGAGAAAGTATCTGTTATTTGTTACTGGAAATGGAAAAGCCATCCTGCTTCTTTTCTACTATTGAAATGCTTCCAACATCCATATTACTTTTTTTGAAACATAATATAGTCCACAAACTTTATCATTGCTATACTTAAAATGCTACATCATGTCATTTTTTTCATTCAAATATATTCTGATAATTTGTTATAAATTTGCTATTAGTACCAGTGAGTATTCAAAACTCACATATCATATACTTACCATTTTTTCATATTCTGGATTGGGTTTTTTTTTTCTTTGATCACTTGATATTTATTTTCTTTGGTGTGCTCTTTTTCAGAGATAAAGAAGTAAGCAGTTGACTCATTTAGTTTGAAAATGTTTCAGAGAACACAATTTGTGTATTTATGCATACTGCTTATGTTGTATGTATTCTGTCTATATTTGTGAAACTCTAAACAGATTTTTTTTTAAAAAAAAATAAGTTTGATGATACAGAATTTTCATACCATTGAAGTTTGTATCACTGAAGGTACACTAATGTCAATTGTTACCTTAGTATTGGAACACATAATCACAGCCTTTTGAATTGTACAAAGTATAAGGAAATGTCATCTGATAAAGCCCATTTTAGTTGAGATGATAGCAAGGACTTTTAGTTTGTTTTGCTTATACATATGTAACCTTGAAATTGGAATTCAAGTGTAGAAAGAGTAATAAATTACAGGGGGTTATTAAATTGTGCAAGTCCATATATCCATATTCCATGCAGCCAGAAACACACAAAGAACATAGAAGGTAAGTTTCTTGCTTCCTTGAAGAATATATATCTAGGCCAAACTAGAAATATAGAATTGGAAAGAGCCATTTAAGTCTCTAAGTTCATTTTCCTGCTTCATGCAGGAATCTGATTCAGAACACCCATCACAAATGGTGTAGCATTCCCATGGTAGAGTATTGGTAGATTATCGTGAAACCAGAACCCTAAATGGCATATTTGAGGTTTTATATCTTCATATAAAATTGAATTTCCTCTTGTTACCGAGGTGGCACAGTGGTTAGAGTGCAGTACTGCAGGCTACTTCAGCTGACTGCTAGCTGCAGTTCAGCAGTTCAAATCTCACCGGCTCAACCTTCCATCCTTCCAAGGTGGGTAAAAAGAGGACCCAGATTGTTCAGGGCAATATGCCTACTCTGTAAACCACTTAGAGTGGGCTGTAAAAGCACTATGAAGTGGTATATAAATCTAAGTGCTATTGCTATTTTCCTTAATTAATTATTTTGCAAATTCAACCTTTTTCCTCCAGCACATGGCACATTACTACACATGAAACCCACAATTGCCTCCATTCCTTTGGTAGTTTAGAATTACCTAAATACATATAAAAAAACTTCTTTGAGTGTACTCCCTTGTTATGATAGTATTTCATTTTGTATATCACTTTGAGAGCCTGTAGCAAATAGTTTAGTAGGTTGTTGATGTTGCAATTGTTTCTCTTATCCCTTTTTTATAGTCTACATTTTCTCAAGATTTCTGTAGACTCAAGTTTGCACAGGGCCAATGTCTAATGGCATGTGTGGATGGTGCAGTAGTTAAAATGGAGTATTGCAGATTAACTCTACCCACTGCCAGGAGTTCAATCCTGATTTGTTCAAGGTTGACTCAGACTTCCATCCTTTCGAGATCAATAAAATGAGGACCTAGATCAGTGATGGCTAACCTTTTTGCTGTAGCGTGCCAAAATCAGGGGGAGCGTGAGGGGTCGCATGCGCACGTGCCTGTACACATAATTCAATGCCTCCCCCAGGCCCTGCCCACTGCACATGCACATGCATGCATGAACCCCCCGCACTCCCCCCTGCTATTGGCATGCAATGGCAAAAGGGTGGGCCCGGTAGGCCTGTTTTTCCCCCATCCCAGGCTTGAAAAGCAAAGAAATAATAAAACAATTGAAGAAAAGTTAGGAAAATGTTGGCTATCTTCTAGGACAGTGATGGCCAACCTTTTTGCCATTGTGTGCCAAAACTGAGGAGAACACGAGGGTTGTGTGCACGTGTACCCACAGCCATAATTCAATGTGTCCCACCTCCACACATGCACACGTGACCCCGCACTCCCCCCGCTTTTGGCACACAATGGCCCGGTGAGCCCAGTAGGCCCATTTTTTGCCCTACCCAGGCTCCAGAGGCTTTCTGGGGATCTGGAGAAGGTGAAACGGCCTTCCCCACCCCCCGGAGGACCTCCGGAGGCCAGAAACGGCCCATTTGCCAACTTTCTGTTCTTTCCCAGAAGGCCCGAAAATCAGTTGACCAGTGCATGCATGCGCACTGCAGCTGAGCTGGGGCAATACTCGCATCCCCATCAATATGGCTCCGCATGCCACCTGTGGCACGCGTGCCATAGGTTCTTCATCATGGTTCTAGGACATTTCTTTCTGGAAAAGTATGTGGTTTGGCAATTTTATGGTGGCTCCTATCCTATGATGCCATAAAAACCAGATTTAAAAAAATCTGTATTATAAAAAGCGTTTCATAGTGAGGAAATCTGCATGTATTATGACTAAGCTTTTCCATTTAGGACAGGATACAAAATAATCCATGGAAGGGAGAGTTTTTGGGGATCAAAAGAACTAGTGCACACTTGACTAATTGTTGTTTGGTGCAGCCCAGAGGAGGGAAATTGCTGTTTCTTGAATAACTACTTGGTGGTTGCTTTTAATTATTTTGTTCTTCTCGCAAAGCTCACCTAATTACTATTTGAGAACATTCCTTGGCTGATAATGTGTCTAGATTTTATACTATCCACTTTCATGTTGATATGCCTTAAAATAGGAAATGGGCTAGGTCAATACACTGTTTACATCTTCTCCAGATTGAACTGATTATGGAAACAAAGAAAGATTTAAATTGTATTTTCTTTCTCACTGCTGAAGTGCAATTCCTCTTGAGTTTAGAAGAATGTTAGAGAGATCAGAGGATTGTGACTAGAAGCAGTCATCTTTATTCAGAAAGAAAGCACAGAGTTTAAAAAGCAAATTTGAAATTACCTTTATTTCCATTTTTTAAAAATTTCAGGTTACCCAATAACACATCATTAAGTAAACTGATGACAATTATCTGCCTCTTGGAGCCATGGTTAATCTGCACACCTTACAATATTTTATTTTTTTGATAACTGTTTTCCAAATTGTCAAATAATAATGTAAACATTCTATTTATTCATAATAAATAGTAATGCTTACAACATTCAGCTTAAAAATGAAGCCAGAATATTATTGCCTACTCAAGTGCTTACATTACAACTAGATATTCCATTAACCTGAACTATAAAGAATGGTGGATTAGTTTATTTGCGCATAACCCTGAAAATCTTCAAAGCAGTCTCCCAATTGCCTAACTGGCATATATAGCACCTGCCAAGAGAGAACATACTTTAGAGGAAGAATTAGGCAATTACTCTTAAAGTTATGAGTACAATATCTGTACTGATTTTATTTTTTAAAAAATGCCAGAAAATGCCAGAATTTGAAGTCTGTTAGAAGCAGTAAACTGCATTAAAAATCAGATTGGCTGTATTTCTTTTGTCACAAACCCAGAAAGGTGAAACTTGATTCTGATCTAAATCCCACTGAGTGTTCATTCAAGTATAAATGCAATAAATAAAATTTAAATTGAACAGCTTTGTTGGATACAATTTATAATGGATAAAATCAATGCTATATTTATCTCTGAGAATAAGCACTACAAAACCTGTTGCGTTTTCTCTTTATCATAAAGCCAGGCTACACAGATTTCAACTGACTTCCTGCAAAAGTGTTCTTATCTACGTTGTGTGCTATTCCATTTTCTTTTTTTTTCATCTTCCTATTGAAAAATGTTGAGATTATCTTCTAAACTTTCTCTATTTTGATTCTGATATTAGGATGCTTTTTTAATTTTATTTCTGCAGTACAAACCATTCTGCAGCAGTATCATATCGACAAACATATATTCCCACCAATCCAGTTTTGGATCTTTTAGGTTCCCTTTCATCACAGTTCTGTTGTCTTCTTATATATAATTTTAATAATTGTATCTCTATCTCTGGGTTATTGGGCTGTAAAAGAAGAATCATATTCCTCTCTAACCCACAAAGATTACTAGTTTCCAGAGGCATCTCTCTGCCTTATGCCAGACAGGCACTTTCCAAGAGCTTGTCAAATTTTGAGGGCTTCTTATGTTCAAAAAGGACTAATCTTGTGCTAAATAGAAGGTAAATTTAACTAAGAGAAATCAGCTTTGTCAGATACGTGTACTCCTTAATACCGCATATGACAATAGTAAACCAAAGCATAGCATTATTGTTACATGTGGCCAACTTAGATTTGGCACATTATCTATAGCTATACATTCTCCTTGTTATCACCTGAAAATCCAGTGACATCTATAATCAATGAACACTCCCAAATTACAGTTTCACAACCTCTTCCAGAGCAAGCCTTAGCTTGAGTCCAATTCTTCCTAATCAACAGTACGTCTGAGTTGTAGTTGAATTTTTATCATATATTAAACATTTTTTTTACCACATAGGAATTTGTTTATATATTGTCTTGGTCTTTATTTGCTCCCAAAATCCATTCCAAACACTTACCAAAGGTACATAACCCCACTAAAAGGGAAAAAAAGGGCAGTCAACTGTGAAAGCGAATATAGAAGAGGGAATATAAATAGAGTGGATACCTTCACACTTTCACCCTTTAAAGTTCACTCAGCTTAACACTGATTAGAAAGAAAGCTACATGTTTCCACAATTTTATGTCACACTAACACACTTCAAATACCATTTTGTAAGAAAACAGATTAGACAAATTCTTCTATACTTTTTCCTACAAAAAAAGGTCGTTTATCTTGATGGAAAATTAAGATATGACCAGATTCACATGTCTTTTCTCCTGATTATGTTAAAATTGAAAGAATGTTTTTGCCAAAATTGAATCAAATTAACAAAAAGACTTTAACTAAGATAATGAAGAATATTAGCAAAACTCTCAAAATTATGCCAGATGAAATCTTGATCCAAATAAATCAGCTGATGTGGCCATAGCCTAGGCGGCTGTTGTAGAATTGGGACTTAAAATGAGAAGAAATGAAGCAAGGGGAGGGAAAACCTAAATAGAAAATTTGCTTGAATCTAAATTGCTTGACTTGGATTCAAGCAATTTGAGGAATTTTGAGGCAAAAAAATTCAAAGAATAAGAAAATAAAAGCCAACCTGTGAATGATGTATAACCTAGAGAAAAGGAATTGCATAGATTGTGGCTAACTGTGGCTAATGCAGAGATGAACAATCCAATTTCAGCAAAAATTGCAACTCAATTTAGAGCAACTCAGAATCAATTCTATAAACAGAGTTATGACAAGTTGCCCAAATTATTCACTGTAAATTTTGCCAAAGGTTTGCATTAAGATCTTATGGGACTTTCAAATCCAAGTAGACAACTACCTTGTTCATTATATCCTTGACAGAACAGTCACTGAAAAGAAGTCTGTTTCATTGAAGTTGTTATGCTGGGTGACGCTAGGATTGAGGAAAATTAATTGGGAAAAAATATGAAATACCTGGATTGGCATATTGAAGTTGACCACTTATGGGAAAAGAAATCAACTGTTATACCATTTGTGATTGGTACCCTTGGAGCAGTACCTAAAGGTATTTGTTTTATACTCTTAGGTATACTTGAATAATTATTAGGTCCTTGAATTTGAATTATTAAGTTTTCAGAAAACTGTGACTATAATAGCAGATTATTCATAATAATATGTATTTGCAAACCTTAAGTCTAAGATGGGTCATATTTTTCTCTGTGTGTGTGTGTCTGTGTCTGTGTCTGTGTCTTTGTCTGTATGTATATTTTTATGTGTGTATGTATGTTTTTAAAAAATCTATCTGCATTATGTATTTTGATTTTTTTCTAATTTAAACATATTTAAAATGAATACATAGAAGTGGGTGAAGGAGTCAAATGTATTTGCATTTAATGCATCTATATATTCCAAGTATTAAAAAGCAATTTTATATCGATTGTCTTAGAGGGCTTCTTGATGGGGATATGGCAGATAGGACAATTTTGTCATATGTAATCACATCATCAAAGGCTATCTATCTCAGCTTTTGTGCAGTTAACTGATGCCCTGTCCTGTGGCACTTCTTATCAGATCCTTTTAAATACACCCATGGATCTAGTAGGTTACAGCAGCATAATTGAAGGGGAAAAATGCCAAATTTAGACAAGCTATTTCATGAGATGACTTCAAGAATTAAAGTATTAACTCTAAATGATCATTTATTAAGAAGTCAGGAAGCTTCACTTTCTTATTTCTCTAAAAGATAACAAGTGGAATAACATTGATCAAAATGCTACTTTAGGAAGAACCTCAGTGGCAGGTCCAGCCAAGCCAATCAAATAATTCTTGCTTAAATCAGCACTTCCCCTCATTTAGCCAGATAAATGGCTCTTCATGTGGGCAATTTTGTGAAGAGAGGGACTCATGATTAATTGAACTGAACTAATGGAAAGAAAGTTGGTTACTGGGCCATGACTGACATTTGCAGTGATTTTCGCAAGTAGTTGCAGGGGAAGACCTAAAATCAAAGTTTCCGACTACCTATTTTATCATAAACCCTTTCTCTTACTTTAAAATCATGGGAAATTCTAAATATTAGTGAGCTAATTCTTCTCTTTCCATTAAAAGAGATCGTCTTCCATAAAAAGACGTTTCCATATAATATTAATTAATCTATCAATTAATTATATATACATAGTCTAATGATAGCTTGTGATAAGAGCGGCTTAATTTAATAAATAAAGTAGTCTTTTTTTCCAGCTGCACAAACTGGCTTAAATAGAGTTATGATTGGTTGCCTTTAATGGAGAGTCTCCAATGTTTTTCTTCTTTGATGTAGAACTTACAAAAACTGGTTGGTTATAGATTTAAGGTTGAGCTCACATAACACCCATAAATAAGATAGTCTAAAGTGTGATACCTGTATTCATTCAGCATGCCAGGTGTGCTAGTTGTTTTTAAATCCTGGTTAGTGTTGAGAGACTTGATTATTTTATGTTTGGTAATTTTATGACTCAGGAAATTGTGAGAACTCAAAAACTGAATTATTTCAGTAACTGTGACCTACCTAGTCTAAGAAAATATTTTCACTCTGAGCTTCATATACATTTTTTTTATTTCCTACCACCTTTCAGTGATTTGTGGCAAGGGAATATCCAGGGAGAGTTATTCTGTGACTAAACCAGCCTGTGAAGTATCTTTCCTCTATGATAAGAAAGCCTTTCTTATTTCCATTAGGAAAACAGATAAATATCATCCTCTTCCAAAAGACCTTTGGGAGGATAAATTGGTAGCTCCTGCCAGCTGCTATATACTGTCTTTGATAGTTATGTTTCATGGCAATTATATGCATTTATCAGGCATTTCTAGACATTGTTTTATAATGACTTTATGATGTTTGTGCTTATTATGAACTTACAAGAGTCTGTGATTGGGGGTGGCATCAATGGTGGGATTCAATTTTTTTTACTACTGGTTCTGTGGGTGTGGCTTGGTGGATGTGGCAGGGGAAAGATACTGTAAATCTCCATTTCCTTCCAATCATCTGGGACTCAGGAGGCAGAGAATAGATGGGGGTGGGGCCAGTCAAAGGTGGCATTTACCTGTTCTTACTCAAAATTTCATCTACCAGTTTTCCAGAACTGGTCAGAACCTGCTTAATACCATCTCTGGGTGGCATGCAATAAATATATAAACTGATTTAATTATATTATGTTGAAGCTATTTATATTTGATGAATTTAATACAGGGGATTTTGTCCAATCTTTAGGATTACCTGTTCCCTCTTTCTTAATGAGACAGTATTAAAAAATTGTTCTTCCTTGTGGGCATTGGGTCCACACTGATCAATTACACATAATATGAATTGCTGTCAATATTGACTAGATATGCCATCAAAACATTCGCCAAGAAAATCTTACGAGATGAGCATAAATATGAAAATCAAACTGCATTCAAGAATTGGGAAGGAGTTCTTATGTTTGCAAACATATTTTAATTACATATCTTTAATGGCTCAATGAGACATTTCTTATAAAAAATTATTTGTGAGCCATATGATTGATGACTCAGTTCTAGCTACTAGAGGAGAGCTTCTATATAACCATTTTGCATTTATTTAGCTTGTGTATTGTGTATTTTCCAAGGAAAGTATATAAAATTGGGGGGGGGGAGCTGCTTCAAGCAACACTTTAATTCTTATGGAACTAAGTACAGATAAACAGGTAACAATTGGGGTTAGTTATTTCTTCTTCCATGCACTCCAGATGGTTCAGATAAAGAAAACATGTTTTCTGACCTTGGAGGGTACATAAGCAGCAGCAACTGAATGCATGCTGGATCTATATTCTAACTAAGGACAGGGGAAAACATTTATGTGTATCTAGGCCTTATGGGTTTATTTAGGTAACCTACACTTCTGCCTTAGTGAAAAAATTTACATGACTCTGAACTGTTTAGTTTTCATATATCACAACAATCCAAACGCAAGCATTTGCTAATAAAATAGGTTTTCACTATTTGTGAAAATAGTGAAAATAGATATTGGAAAGTGTATAAGTAACATCAAGATGGTGATTGTGATATCAGGTAGCTTAGTTGAAGCTTAGTTGATATCAGGTATGAAGTTGATGTTTGATGCCTCTGGAAACCACCATATTGAGTAAGTCTGCACATAAAATTGGCAAAGTTTTCAGTTGCTTGATCCTATAATAAAAATAATAAAGCTCCTCAGAGGCATCACTGTGAGATACAAAGTGCTGGACTAAGATGGAGCTCCTGTCTGATCTTGTATACCATACTTACAGTATTTATTCTCTTATGGTTGAATGGAATTTGTACACTAGGGCTTTTTTGCCACTGATCAGTGTTCCATACCTGTGATGCATGGTTTGGATAAATAAGATTTAGAGATAACTCCTATGAACACAGTTTTAATGCATCATAATTGCAAAAATAAATAAATAAGCCATCTTTTTTAATGTACTGAAAATCTCATTAATGGGCAAAGTTCTCTAGGCCTTAAAAAAAGCATGTTAGCCATAGACTCCTTGGCTGCTCTTGAATGTCCTTATAATGAGGCAGATGACTTAGGAATGAGTGAAATTGCAAACATGATAGTTTAATATAAACTTCTTTGCTCTTAATGGATCCTGTGTGCCTTCAAATAATTAGGCCTATTATCTGCCATATTTATATTATTTTTTTCTCTAAATTATTGACAAGTGGGAAAAATATGTCTGTCAGGGTTCCAGAAACCCCACTTCCAAATAACGGACTCCAAACAATCATGTTTCAAAGATCCATTTATTGTAGA
>JANHFK010001959.1:27151-37960 GCA_036250565.1 Sibynophis collaris | reverse complement strand
ACGACCTTGAACCTCACCACACCTCCACTCCCAAATATTTCCCATGTGAAAAACCCCTTAAGGAAAATTGCAAGTCAGAGTTGGCAGTGACAGGAACTTCCTGTTTAAGATGGCTTCCAGAGCTGACAATGTCTCTAATTCAGCAAAATCTACTGAAATTTTTCATTGGACTCTGCAAAAATTGTACCCCAAATAGTTATAATTATCTCATTTGTGAACATCCAATGAGGAACTGATACTGCTAAACAATGTCCCATGATTTTGTAGAACACGTTCTCTTAAACAAGGTACAATAGGAAGAAATCTGAACACACAATCTGCAGGTTGGCATGTTAAGATATACTGTTTAAGTTTAATAAGGATTATATTGAGATTTGGATAAAGTTCTTTTTCTTCTTTTTTCTTATCGAGGGGAGAGCAGTTCACTTTGATATAATCTCTTTGTGAACCTTGTACATTTCAATGTTTGTTTGCTTTTCCTGTTGAAACTGACATCTCCATCTGGGTTTACTGTTCTTCCATGTAATTGAGAATATAAGTACAGCTCTGCCTAGAGTATAAGAGCATGCTGTGTGTGTATTTGTGTGTTTGTGTGTGTGTGTGTGCATTTCTTTTTGCTTGACTTACTGGAAATAGTTAAAACTAGTAAGCGGACAGGCAAAATGAATGAAAAAATATTTCTTGCAGTACGGGATATATATATTACTACGATTCAAATCATGATATAGAATGGTAATCATAGTATATTGATCATTTTTTACTTAGTAAAGAGATTATACAAAATTTAAAAGACAAGTATTAGTATCTGTTTAAAACAAAAAAAAATCATAAACTTACTATTTTTTTATTTGTTCCTTCTTCTATAAGATGTTTACCATATGTATAAAATCTAGTAAAAGTAAAGATTCCCTCAAGTCAAGTTCTAGTTTTCATTACATTATGTAGCTTTCCATTATAAAAGTGGTTTCCCATTATCTTTTTCAGAAACTTTATTGTTATTATTATGGTTGGCATGGACAGCATTCCTGTAGACGGGTTTTACAAAGCTGATACAATTCACTAGATATCCACAGTCTTCTGCTTTGTTTATATAAGGAAGCAGGTTGCAAAAATGATTAAGACTGCAAAACCAGAAAACACAGAGAATCCAACATTCCAGGCAATTCAGCAATACAAATTTAACATTTAAGGTCATCAGTTTAAAATGTATGATTGGTTAGGAATTCTTTTGAATCAAATGAGCTGTGCACAATCAGACAGAGATGGTGTCTATGGAGGAATTTAGTAATACACACAAGCAGGAACACGAATTATATGCAGTATTTTTCCACAGAGAGAACGTGTTTATTAAGCCATACATTTTTGTATACAGAAAATTATTGCCTTAGAGAAATACAGAGTAATTGTATACCCTTTCAGAGAAAAAGTTTTAGAAGATTAAATTACAACTTTGATAATGTTCATTTAGTATATCATGTTTTTTTTACTTTTATACTTTTCAAACTAATATTTATTCAGAATAGTGAAATACCCACTACTTCTGCCAATGCTTTTCCAAGTAGTAAGCCATGTGTTCCTTTATTGTAATGGTTGTGCATAATGATTGTACAGATCATCCTTGACTTACAACAGTTTGTTTAGTGACCGTTCAAAATTACAACGGCATTACAACAGCACTGAAAAGAGTGACTGTTTTTCACAGTTCTGATCTTTGATCATGTGATCAAAATTCAGATGCTTGGCAACTGGTTCATATTTATGACCACTGCTGTGTGCCAACGTCATGTGATCACCTTTTGCGACCTTCTCACAAGCAAAGTCAATGGGGAAGCCAGATTCACTTAACAACCGGTTATTAATTTGATAACTGCAGTAATTCACTTAATAACGAAGGCAAGAAAGGTTGTAAAATGAGGCAAAATTCACTTAACAAATGTCTTACTTAACAATAGATGTTGGGCTCAATTGTGGTCATACGTTGAGGACTACCGGTACTGTTAAAAATGTTTGTGCACATTGTTTCTATTATTTAATGAAAAAATATTGTGTAAAATGCTGGCATATTGATTTTATAATTGTTATATCATTGCCTGATAGCTCTAAAGTGTAATTCTCCAACATCATAAATTATTCATTTCTAACACAAAGAGCTGGATAATTCCTAATGCATATATTTTTGACTTATCATAGATTTTGTGTTTAAATATATTCTTGGTCTGCTGATAGTTTCAGTTCCACCAGATTTCAAACAAGCATCAAAAGTCTTCACAATCCTCCATAACCACATAAACTCTTCAATAATTGCACGATTTTACTACACATATGACTTATTTGCAAGGCTTTTTCTCCAAAATGATCAAATTGTTTCTGAAGAAAATTTAAAATCATCCTGTTTAGAAATCAAATCTGATATTGTAACTGTAACATTGGCTCCACAAGCAATATCCAAACAAACTTAATTAAGAGACAGTTACCTTTTTTACCTGATGGTGCTGTATTATTTTCCTGATAGGTTAGATGAGTTTCTAGCTATGTACTCCTTTTATCACAAAGATCATCTCTATATAGCCAGCCTAACAAAATGTTTTCTGTTTTAAAATAATACAGGCTCCGTATACAGAATCCACCAGATTAAAGTGAAGAGAATGAATACCTCATGATGTAATTATTTTTTCATTGCATTCTTCAGAATACTTAAAGATTCTGAAGAATGATTTTAATGTGTATGGCTTACAGACAATATTGTCTGAAGGAAATGTTTCATCAACATCTTGGCTAAAGCACCTTGGCTGTATTTATAAACCTCCTTTATATTACTTGCATGTTATACATGGCTTCAGTGATTCAGACAGCAATACTTTAAACAGAGAGGATCGTCTGGGCTTAATAAATTCAATAGTAATAAAAAGAAAAGGTTAGCTCTGAAAAGAAAATATTTATACTGAAGGTAATTACAGCACCTTGTATTTATGTAGCACCTTTTAAACCCATGTTCCTAAAAGTACTTTAAAAATGTAATTAAGGCAAAAGAGTCTGTGCCAAATCTTTGGTTTTATCTTCATCATCCGTTCCAAACTTACTGTGTGGCCTTGGACTAGCTGCCTAAAATCTGATATTTATTCATTCTGGAGACCCTACTATTGTACATAACTAAAGTATGTAACCTTCTTAGACTGGATATTATAAAAGCATCCTATAAGGACAATGCTTTTGTATTTTCTACACAACAGAAAATAAGAAGAAGATGAGTAACACATTCCAAAATGATTCTACCATCTTTCTTTCAAACATCCAAAGCCAGGCCAATAATTTCAGTAGCATATGGGCTGGAAATCACCACCACTAAAAAAATATTTCTGTTTTTTGTACTAATATTGTAATTGGATGAGAATGCCATTACAACAATGCAATCATGTTCCTTTTACTAGAAAAATATTGCTAAAAATATAAATTAAGTTTATTTTTGTGCTTGGATGAGAAATAATCTAGAATGGTAAAAAACATTATCCTAGTGCTCTTCTTCAATCCCATCTCAGTAGAATAATCAGGTACACATCACTAATTTAGTAGTCCTCTGCTTCACTGCATATTTTATTTTCCTTTGTTTGTCTGAAGACGACAAAACATATCAGTAGATCAGTGAAAAGGAGACAGAGACAGTAGTGGCAGATACTTCCATTATAGATTACCATTGGAAATCCTTGCAGTAGAATTTTCTTAGCTAGAAAGTGATTATGTACCAGTTTTTAGAGCTAATGAATAGCTGCTCAACAAAAATAGGAACACAACATTATTTTCTTTTTGTGCAGTTAGGACACTTAAAATCATACATTCTTATGCATTACTTAACAAATGGAATGGAAATGTTTACTGATCATATATTTATATGCCTGCCACTCATGCATATAAATCACGAAATCTCCAGTATGGTAAAGCCTACAAATTTGAAATTTGCCACGTATATTCCTTTTTGCTTCTAGGTGCTCACTAAGAAATGAATTTTAGAAATGACCATCAGATCATTAGTATTTCTTATATTATTATTAACACGCTCTGATGCTAAAGAATTAGACATTCTATTCCCCCTCCCCACTTGAAAAGAACTCTAGTCCAACTGCCAGAGGGTGGAAGTTGGGTGTGGGCATGGCCAGCATGTGCTCATCAGGCCTGTGGGCTGGGAGTTTAGACATTCTACTTCCCACCTGAAAGGGAGAGAAGGGGATAAAATAGGAGAGGCCTCTGTAGGGCAAGCCTGAAGTAGAGAAGGGAATAGGAGAGGAGAGGCCTCTGTGGGAGAAGCCTAAGGGAGAGAAGGGGATGGAGAGGATCAATGGGGCAAGCCTGAGGGAGAGAAGGAGAGAGGAGAGGTCGATTGTAACTACTTATTAATTTTCAAGCTGTAAATGTCGATTTATCAAGCCCGATCACATAGTTTTGTAGTGGAGCATGGGTATCCAGCTAGTTTTTAATATTATTAATTAGAATCTCTCTGAAAGTATTATGAAAATATAAGAAGCAAATCAAAACCTGAAAGCTTTAAAGAATTTAAAGGCAGCTTTGGCATCTTTTAAAAAAACATTTAACTTATGTTGAGTCAGTCCTCCTTCTGTCAGCTGACTCATTTTTGACAAGAAACAATTGATACATGTACGTTCATGACCACTTTTATGATTTCCAGTAACTTTTCTGGCATTTTTAATCACAATATCACCAATATTTTTGATTCTTGAATGAACCACACTATGTATTTGAAACATGTATATTATGTAATATTTAATAGGCAAATAATATATGAGGTTGCTCATTCAGAAACAAACTATTAGCTTCTGTAAGAGGGGGAACCTAGAAACTTTAGCATGTCATATACATCATCCTATTTCAATGGAGCAACATTTTCTACTACAGTTATTTTTTAGGGAGGTGGTAGCTGTAACTCACTTTTTATCCCACATTTAAAAATTCAATGTATTATGAAATATTCCACATAATCAATCAGGATACTAAGCAAATTTGTGTCAACTCACAGGATTAATATTATCCTTTACCGTTACTATTACCTGGTAACAGTTGCATTTATACTTCTATCATCCTAACTTCATTTTGAGGACTATTCTGCTTAGTCAACTAGACATTAGATCTTGTAAATTAGGACGTAAATTATTGCCATCTTATCTAACAGAACCTAAACTAAATTCAAGCACTTAAGTAGATGGTATTACTTCTTTTGAAAAAAATCTTTGTATAGTAGTACATTGAAACCTAACTTTGTCCAAGGTGTAAAAATAAATCTTTTGCATTCCTTGAACAGTTCACATTACTTCAATAATGTTATTGAATCATGGGTCTGCACTTATGTCAACTAAAATTATTACTTTTTGCTCTTATATTTCTCCTGAGAATAGTACATGTCCTTTTATATGAGCAAAATAAAATGAAAATTGAAAAAGAAGTATTTATATATTACTGGAATGAATGTTACAGTAATTTTCAGCTCTCCTGTGTTACTTTGACTACAAGATTCCTAATCATTTTGGAATTTGTTTCCATAGAGCACTGGAGCATATCAAGATTATTTTGGCAATCACTGACTAGCTTTGTCGGTTGCTATTTTTACATTCTTTTTGCCTTTTTTTAATCATTGAGGAACTCTACTCTCATATTGCTTATTTCTTTATAGCCCAAGATCAAGTCGCAGAAATTTAAAAAACTCAGAGCACTATTAATATACATATAAATGTCTCTGTGTGTGTTTGAGACAGAGAGAGAGGGAGGGAGGGAGTGGGGACAAAGAGAGAAGAGAGAGAGAGAGAGAGAGAGAGAGAGAACATAACACTTAAGCTATAAATAAAAAACCTTTGCAACATCTGGATACTACATTGATTAAACAAGAATTGTTTGGTTTTGGTTCTACTTGGAGTTTAGTTTGGGGTTTTGTTTTTTTTGTTTGTTTTTTGTTTGAAATTGAAAGAAATTAAACTTTAATTTGGGGTTGATGATTAGAGCTATGGCTATAGGAATACTGTGTATTATTGTTAATCTTAGAATAAGAGGTTAATGTATGTTTGTACCAAAGAAAGTCAATGCTAATTTTGCCTTATTTTCCTGATGTTTGTTTGTTTATTGGCTGCCCATCTGATCTCAGGGTAACTCTGAGTGCCTTACAATAAAATATCCATTAAAAAACACAACTGCCTTAACCATAGAGATCTATTTTCCAATGAAGCATAATGGTAGTACATGAAGTGGGTTTTCATATTACTAAAGAAAATACTTAAAACAGGTCAAGTAAAGATTAATCTATCAGTGAATCTGCAACAAACCCCAGATTCCCAATGGGTATTTGCCTACAAAAGTCTGGGCTAATTCTCAAAACCAGCAATGACTGCAAAAAAATTAAATCAAATTACAAAATAGGAAAATGTCTTCTTTTTAAGAAAAATCCAGAATATAAAAGGATTTGTAAAGATCAATAAAAAATGGAAGAAATGAAAATTCACTTTTCTAGAAAGATCCAAAAGAAATCATGTTAACATTTGACATTGTGGAAAAGTTAAATTATGGTGACTGTCAGCTAGATCTCCAGCATGTGTTTTCCCTTTGATACATGCTTGCTACCGGCTGCCATAGTAACAGGGAGGGGGGCCATGGCATTGGGGTTTGGGAAGTGAGCTGGTGCAATGAAAGTCCATGTGAACAAAAGGGGAGATTTGTTCTCAAGAATTACTGCACTGCTGAGTGAAGTTGTTTACACCCAGTCAAAGCCAACTATCCTAGAACTCCAGATAGACGAAAGTATCTAAAGATGTGCTCCACATGACACTATGCAGGACATGGATTGGACATTCAGCCTGGGTCCCGGGGGGGGGGGATTTGGGGAAACTTTCCACATGTAACTTTCACGCCTTTTAAATCAGACCTTGCTTTGCTTTTGCTGCTATCATTTCAAACACAGTAAATATACCTCTTCTCTACCTCAATGGAGTCAGGGGTTTTCTTCCTTGGGTTTTGAATGGAGGCAGACCTGACTGACTTTTATTCTAAGAATGAAAGAAATATTTTCTAATTAGCAAATGCTAACAAATTATTTCAGCCTAGAGGGGAGTTCTGACCTTTTTATATTAGCTGTGGCATACCTGACCTATCTCTTCACCTTGATTCTTTTGCACTGCTGACTTGGCTAGTTGTCTATAGGGATCAAGCACAAATAGATTAGCTTTATGTTTGAAATTATCCAGAAAATGCATGTTTGTGATTCAACCTTTAAATGAACAATTTTGTGCATATTTTCTTCTTCAGATTTCTTTTTTTGTTTGTTTCCTAATCATGAACTTGTGAAAATATGAATTCAGGATCTCTAACGTTCACTGAAAAGGAAATTAAATCTCCTTCAAGTCTCTTTTGAAAACTTATGAACCCAGCCATAAAGTTTCTAGGAAATAATACAGAACTAGTTTGTTATTGCTTACTTATGGGATTATTTTTTTCTCCTTTAATTTCCTAGTATAGACTACAACCCTGCAATTTCCTGGTGGAATCCCATTTGAGTACTAACTAAGCCTGTTACTGCTTAGCTTTCAAGCCATAACAAGGTCAGCTATATGCTGCCACCTGCTGAGAAATTCATCTAATATGCTGATGGACTAATTCCCTACCTGCATTACATTTCAAATCATGTTTAGCCAATTTCCAACAACTTATTAACAATGCCCTAGAACCATAGTAGAAATGAGGTCCACTAAAGTATGTTTAGTTCAGGTAGAAGGCCTAAAAATATTTCATTTGCTGTATTCTATTAACAAAAGAAAGGATGTGGTGGCTCAGTGGCTAAGACGTTGAGCTTGTCGATCGAAAGGTTGGCAGTTCAGCGGTTTGAATCCCTAGTGACGTGTAATGGGGTGAGCTTCCGTTACTTGTCCTAGCTTCTGCCAACCTAGCATTTCGAAAGTACATAAAAAATGCAGGTAGAAAAAATAGGGAAGGTAACAGCGTTCCATGCAGCTTTGGCATTTAGTCATGCTGGCCACATGACCATGGAGACGTCTTTGGACAGTGCTGGCTCTTCAGCTTTGAGATGGAGATGAGCACTGCCCCCTAGAGTCAGGAATGACTAACATATATGTGCGAGGGGAACCTTTACCTTTTTATTAACAAATGAAATCCAGTAATTATGACAAATGTTTCCTAAAACCAGATCTTGGCAAATGCAGTTTTATTCTTTAAGGGCTATTTCACATATCTACTTCTGGACCCTTTATGAATTTATGAATTTCAATCCAGATGGTAGCTTTGGGTATCCAGATATCTTTGCTCAAGAGCCATAATCACTCTAAAATACTTACCCAGGGTATTCAACTACCATCTTAGCAGTGTTCACTTATTCACAATTAAAGAGCTCCTAATCAAGCAGAGAAATGAGGATTGTTTTCTTTTGTTCTTCTGTTTAATTAAATTTATCCCACCTCAATACCAGTGTATATCCTGAATCTTTTGCTATGTAAATAAAAAGTTATTATTTTCTTTTAGAAGAACAAGGAGTGCATGGTTGGGAGAAAAGTCTGCCATATAATGATTAAGGAAAATCTCAGGTATATATGTCACTATGCACAATATTGCCTTCTACTTACAATTGGAATAAGAAAGTTATTTTAGAAGATGTTGGTTTATTTCTTTTTTAGAGTTAACTTCCTGCACAACATTCTGTACTCTTGTCTGACATTCAAGCCCAATATTCTACAGATTATTTCCAATTTAATGTTTCATGTTATTTCTTTGCTTTCAGGCAGGCAGTTTCTAATACATATTAATGTGTAAACTGGAAAAAAAAAGATTTCTACTGAATTTTACCTTGTTTTAAAGCAATAAGATGAACTTACACTGTCATTAAAAAAAAGAAGTGCTGGCCTACAAAATATTTCTTCCTAATCCGGAGCCTCATCTGATTAAATAAAATATGCTAAGGAGAACAAATAAGCAGAGGCTTTAAAAAAATGTCAGTGAAATTTGACTCCATCATTTATTTCTTCTTTCATTATTCATTGGCAGGAGGTATAAACCATTCCAACCACTACCAACTGATTTACTATAGTTAACCTATATCCCAAAACAGGAACAAAAATTATTTTCTTTGCAAAACAGAGAGTCTATATCAGTGATGACTAATCTTTTCCGAACCGAGTACCCAAAGCGTGTGCATGCGTGTGCACACCCAAATCCCAAAATGCAATGTGCGTATGGCCTCCATGCATGTGCCCCACCCCATGCATGTGTGCATGGCCCACACGCACCCCATCCCTGCACATGCCCCACCCCTACACATGAGTGGCAGAGACCCGACGACCATCTGGCCTGTGGGAGATGCACAAGCAAGCATGGTGAAGCTGAACTGGGATAACTGCTCATGGGCCCACAAAGAGGCCATAGGTTCTCCATCACGGGTCTATATGGTCTATTTTCCTAATGGCTGGGACATATTAGTCAGCTCATTTTCTACCTCTTATGTTTCAGCTCATGATACATTCTGTACACAGGTCACTTTAGAGTTCTCTAGATAGTAAAGGACTATCTTTTAAAAAAAATAAAATTCAACTACCTGGTGGATAATCAGCATGGAAGAACACTTTTCTATCTCAATTACTATTTCCTCTACACTCACACATATATGCAAACCAGCCTTCAGTACTTGGTGTGTGTAGATAGACATATTTAGAATAAGTGTCTCTCTTTTTTCCACTCCAACCCTTGTAATGCATTACAACCACAGTTACAGCTATTAAGAAATGCTCTTAGTTGCTGCTGGCAAGCTATCCTGCAGCTCATCAGGGCTTTTAAATAAAAATAGAAGGAATGGTGCTTTACAGCAGGATGATTTTCGGATTTCTCCATTGTACACAACTGTACAATGTAGAAGAAAGATGAATTTGGAGAGGCATTTTAGCAATTTATCTTTTCCCCATTTTTTTCATGGAATGCAAGATTGGGAAGATCTGCTCCTTGATGTATGACAAAACATAACTGACTTTAGGGAGGCACTGAAAAAAGGACAAATTCTCTTTACTAACCTATATTAGTCAACTGTAGATATTCTACTGATTTATGGAGTTTTCCGTTTGTTCTTTCTATGTTTGAACAATAGTGAAGACACTCCATTTGTAATATATTGTGAAATGGACACAGTGCCTTATAGAAAAGCCTGAACTCAACTTGTAGATTAAATTTGTATTTTTCAAGCCTGAATTATAACAATAGATTTTATTCTATTTTGTAGTGAAAATAAAATTCAGAACTGAAGTCAGTCATCTTTATATTGGGTTCAGTTACACATAATTAAAAATAATGCTTCATACAATACATTCTCAACTATAACTTCTTGGCACTTTGGGAAAATGGTAATCTATTGTACTCTTCAGAAAAAAAACAAAACCCCTCAAATGTATATTCACAACCAAAATGAACATCAATATGTATTGGACAATTAGATTTTCAGATTGGAAAGTATCCAATATGCTACTGGGTAAGAGCAAAGGAAAAGCCTTGGTACTTATGATGTAACCCAATTCTTTACATGTCCTGAAACAAAAGCAAAGTTCAATCCTATCCTGTAACAAAATTAAATTGATCATATACTTGACAAGCAAAAAAAAAAATCACTTTACTTGGAATGATTCCGGGGTGAAATCTAATTTTTTTTGCTACCAGTTCTATGGGCATGGCTTGGTGGGCGTGGCCATGTGGGCATGTCACTGGGTGGGTGTGGCCAATTGAGCAGTCCATTTTGCCAGGGAGCAGGGGGTTGGACTAGATGACCTCTGA
>JANHFK010001959.1:15499-25595 GCA_036250565.1 Sibynophis collaris | reverse complement strand
ACAAACAAACAAACAAATAAATAAATATATTATGCATATACCCAGACATTCACATATATTATATGACACAGAGAAACAACACAGTCTAGTTCGAAGATAGACATGTACATGAAAAGAAAAATGATTCTTGAGTTTACCAGACAGATGGCACAGGAACAAAGCTGTTACAGAATCTAGTAGCCCTGCTAGAAATACTTTGAAACCTCCTCCCAGAGGAGAGTAACAGAAACAGACCGTCAAGTGAGTATGTGGGATCTTTAACAATGCTTTGATCTCTAAGCACATAGCGCTTATAAGCAATCTCCTGAATAAGAGGAAGCAAGCTTCCTATAATCTTCTCGGTTGTCCTTACCACTCTATGTATGAACCTTCTATCTGAGGCACTGCTACCACCAAACCAAACTGTGATGTAGTTTGTTAAAACACTCTCAATTGTGCCTCTGTAAAAAGTGGCCAGGACAGAAGGAGAAAGATGTGCTCTCCTCATGCAGATACTGGTTTGCACGTTTCACTATAGATGACATGTGAAGAGACCAATTCAGATTGTTAGTTATCTGCACCCAGATACTTAATACTGTTGACTACCTCTACAGCTGCATCCTTGATACTGAATGGAGTATAACTATGTTGGTTCTTTCTAAAATCTACAATGATCTCCTTTGTTTTATTAACATTTAGAACCAGGTTATTTTTATTTCTATGCAAAGCTAATATAATGATTGGTTGTGCTGATTTATGTTTTGTTAATTGGGTTGACACATCACATTGTAAGCCATGATTTGTAAAACAGAATGGGTAGATTCTCCCAAGACACAAGACTGGACTCAAGTAAAATGGTAAATTCATTGAAAGCTTTGCTTTTGATTTAAGTCAATGTCTGAGCATAGCCCATATAGCTATAATTCGCAATTTTTAATTTTATTCTTTACATTATTGTGGAATTTTACTACTGAAAACTGTCTGTGGGCATAATCGGTAAAATTTAGCAGACAAACCTTTTCTAACAATGTGGTACATTGTTCTCAATAATCTCAGAAAACAGTCCCCAGTAATTTAGGAAAATATTTTTTTATGTTATCTTGGTCCCTCTAGCACCTATTTTATTTAATGTCAAGTGAGGCATAATAACTGCATATTAGAGGATTATTTTGATTGTCACTTTTTGATTGGAATTTGAAATTGATGGGACTCTTTATAAGTCTGACTGGAATTTGATTCTCCAAGTATTTACATTAGTATATTTCTGTTGAATCAGAGCCAACAAGTTAGTGCTCCATGTCTATAAGAACATAGTTCATGGAAAACCTGTAAAATATATTAGAAAAACCTGTTTTTAGGAGACTCCCTTAAAACATTTTCATGGTTTCTGCCCTGAAGTCAGTGAAATCAATGGGAGGGCCGTGGTATAAATGATCAGTGAATCATTTGGCCCACCCTGAAACACATTTTGGATAAAAGCTAGTAACAGTCCAATAAACTCCGAAGCAATGTTTATACCAGCTGTGAATCTGGGCCTTGACATTTTGATTTTCTTTATTTTTCTTGTTCATTTTCATTAAAACTGGTCAGAATTTGATTAAATGTAAGTACTGTGCCTGCTGCTGTGATATTACACTAAACAGCAATGGTTTCTTAACGCATATAGAATTTTTAAAAAATCAATACCAAATAATTCATGTAAAGCATTGTCTGTTTTGTGGTCAAATGTTTATAAAAGTGTTATTTTATTCACAATGGTTACCAAAAATTCACTTTTTAAAAGTTGGCTGCAGAATACCTTTCCCCATATGTTTTCTCTCAAGCATACTTAATCAACTGGAATGTTCTGGCCATACCGCAGCTGCCTGTTTATGTTTTTTTCCTGTTCACATTAATGGTACATGCAGATGGTTACTTGTATGAAACTAGTATCATATTGCTACAACCAGTGGAAAGTAGAGAGTATGCTTAAAGCTTTCCCTCTTCCTTTTCATGTCAGTGTTAAATCTGGGCTTCTTTTGCATTAACAAGAAATGGTTTAATGTTTATTCATTTTAATTTGCAAGCCTGAGAAAAAGTTTGGCATCTATGAAAACAAAGACAGGGAAAGAATCACTGTTGACAATATTAATAGCTATGTTTTGTGCAAGTTATCAAATGAAAGACTCCTTGAAATAACAATAAAATTTGCCACGTATTAATGTTCAAAGAAGCTAGAAGTCATTAAAGAATTATCTAATCATGTTTTGAATTATGATATAAACTGATCAGTACCCTGCTAGAGGAATGCATGACTGGAATTTAATTATTTGCCTGTTTTCATGCTTTCCAAATATTCAACAATATTCACAGTTCATAAATATAAAGGAAATACATTAAAAACAACCATTTAAAGAAATACATATTTTGATGATCATTTTCATGTAGATACAGGTAGAAGTACCGGTAAATTAATGAATTTAATTTATAAAGTGTTCAAGTGACACATGTTTTCCATCCTCCCAAGGTTTCTTAGTCATGTTGTCATAGATATCTGATTATGTCATGATCTCCATGGATGTTCCTTCTCCAGATGTCTCCTCGGATGCTAGTTTGGAAGAGAAGAATGAGCTTTTTTGCATTCTATAATAATATGATATCAATATAGAAAATTTACCAAATAAAACATTAAACCATTTAAACAAATTATGTCATTATGCAACTGTCATTCTTTAAATAAGTGTTGGCTAGGTGATTATATGGTTACAGAATCAAAACCATATCTTGTTGTTTGACATGAACATCCTCTGTCTACTTTAACCTTTTAGCTAATAAAAATATTGCAGAAAAAAAAATGAGATATCACAATTTTAAAAAACAGTATTGAAGGGCAATAAACTTTAGGTTGGGTAAGCTTAACATCAATTCCTGAGAAAATAGTTGGAAGTACAAATTGCCACATTTATGTTGATATTTTATACCCAGAACAAAGCAAAGTTATTCCAGTGCACACTTAACATATAGTTCAGTACTTCAGTTCTGTGTGTATGATGCTTATTGTTGGTAAGAATAATAATGTTTATGATGCTTATTGTTGATAATAAGCCCAAGGAGCTAATGATACAGTTCTACAGAAGAATTATTGAGTCTGTCATCTGCACCTCTATAACTGTCTGGTTTGGTTCCACAGCCAAAGAAGGCAAACACAGACTTCAGAGGATAATTAGAACTACAGAAAAAACAATTGCGACCAACCTGCATTCCACTGAAGTCCTGTATACTGCACAAGTCAAAAAGAGGAATGTGAAAATATCTACAGATCCCTCATATCCTGGACATAAATTGTTTCAACTTCTACCCTCAAAACGATATTATAGGGCATTGAACACCAGAACAACTAAACACAAGGACAGTCCCCTCCCATGCCATCACTCTGCTAAACAACTAATTCCCACAACACTCTCAAACTATTTACTAAGAGTGTATTACTATTATTCTTCTCATCCTTCCTATTACCTATTTCCTTTTCTACTTATGACTATAACTTTGTTGCTTGTACCTTTATGATTTATGTTGTTTATTTAGTTTCCTAGTATGATTTATGTTGATTGCGTATTTAGTACCCTATGACTACCACTAAGTGTTGTATTATGAATGTATTTATGATTACTATGATCATGATTTATCACATATATCTTTTATGTACACTGAGAGCTTATGCACCAAAGACAAATTCCTTGTGTGTCCAATCACACCTGGCTTAATAAAGAATTCTATTCTATTCTATTCTATTCTATTCTATTCATATTCTATTCTATTCTATTCTATTCTATTCTATTCTATTCTATTCTATTCCATTCCATTCCATTCCATTCCATTCTATTCTATTCTAAAAATGATTATGATTATATTATTTTAATTTTGAATACTTTATTTTTATTCTTTTATCCTGCCCAGAATATGCTAGAATTATATTATATTATATTGTGATATAATATCACTAACCACAGTTATTGAAACATAGTATTGTTCTGTGAGTTTCTTCCAGGAATGCCTGAAAAAATGTTCATTCCTCCTTAGAGGCAATCCTCAATTTACAACCATTCCTTCAACAATGATTCAATGTTATGATGGTCTCAGAAAAAGTGAATTACACTCTGTCCTCAAAGTTACAATCATCATCCAACCACCATGATACCTTGAATGCAATTCTGGCTTTCTCACATTTATGATGATTGCAGCACTTACAGTCATACAAAGAATTTGTGACCTTCCCAGCTGATTCCAACAAGCAAAGTCAATTGGGAAAACCAAATTTTCTTTACGACCATATGATTCATTTAAAGACTGTGTGATTTTCATAACAACCACATTAAAAATGATCATAAAATCAGGTCTGATATCATCACTTGCTTAATGACTATATTACGTAGCATATTACTTAGCAACCAAAATTCCTGATTGTGGTCATAAGTCAAGGACTACCTGTAAACTCAAAGGCTCCCTGGTTTTGTAAGCAGAAGGGTTCTATCCATCATTACAAAACCCCTGATAGTAAGCCTGTTATTTAAACAAAATAACATAACAGAATCATAGAGTGTTTCAGTAGGAAAGGATTTTATGCAGCAGTTCTTCCTAATGGTTAGCCCAAATTTTCTTTCTTTTAATTTAAACCTATAAAAATCCACTTACCTGGAAAACATTGTCTGATTGTGAGTCTCACGTCGGCTATTTTACTGCAACTCTATATAAACAAGTCTATTTAAATGAGTTCTCATTTCATCATTTTCTGATCATTTGAATGGTTTTGAGTTGAATGTGGCTTAGATCAATCAAATAAATGAAAAACTATCCCATTAAAATTATAATCTTTTCAACTGAGAAAAAATTAAGATACTACGCTCATGTTATAAATGTAATTCTTCTTCTTTTGGTAACATTAATAAATCATCTTTCAGTAATTACTGAATCCACAAAGTTTGGTCTACATTTCAATTACATCATTAGATCTAAAGCTCTTTAAAGTTGGAGCATTCTGTGAGATGATAGTTACAGTGAGATGTTCAACCCCTGGCAGAAGTATTTGCATTTGCTTTAGTTTAAGAGAATAGTAATTGCATTGAATTCTTTTGAAGAGAGGTGTTACTCAAGGGGTTTGGCGAAAGAAGAAAACACAATTCAAAAGCTAAGTAACATGCAGTGGGTAAATCAGTCTATTTGCTATAAGGATGTTGGCTGCAAACCAACAGATAGCTAAATAGGCTTAAATTCTGTAGAGATCAATAGAACTCAAGTATACTATTCTGTAGGATTTCTGGGCCCCAACTTTTAGTTGGAAATTAGAAGTATGTAACTATGTCTTTTCTTAGTCAATTGAGTCGGAACGCATTTAATATATTCTTAAATGCACTGCAGTTTCATTGGTTTCATTCAGAGCCAATTTTCAGAGCCACATTTGTTCTCAAAGGATCTCTTGAGAAGAGAAGATATTAAGAAATTGCATTTCTTAATGTAACAAAGGGAACAAAGTATTAATTACTTGAAATCTAGCTTTTCTTTTTAGGTCAACCACTTCTCCCCCAAATATACTTGAAATATCAATTAAGTCATGAATGGCTGAGCATGACCTAAAACCAAGCAATATAGATGACAGAATGTGATTGATGGCATCATCATTAAAACGCCCTGACAAGTACATAAAGGCAGCACTTTCATTATGATGTTACAATGTATTGTGATTTAGGTATCATCTACAAATGCCTCTAATAAAGAGGCTTCCACATATTGACAACCAGTGTTCAAATTCTTCAAATTAGAGTCTTATATAAAATTGAGAATTAGGTATATCAGAGTTTCCCAATGTTTATGGCTTTGTGGACTAGTGGAAGGAAAAAGGGGATGGTTCTGTGCGAGTGGCTGGCAAGTGCATGCATGCACAAGTGGCATGCACATGTGCCTGCCATTCATCTAAATGGAGTGTTTGTGCTCGAGCTCACCTGTTGCTCACCTAAGTGAGGGTGCGTGTGTGTGTGTGTGTGTGTGCATGTCACTGGCCATTTCTGCAACCCAGTTGCAATCCCTGAGGTATATGATTCAACTGTTTTTTTGTTGTCACTGTTTCCACCACAGGTTAACTTTTGCAGTATTATTCATGAATTGATGTACACAATATATAACAAACAACAGCAAATGTGTGAAGCAAGCCCCAAAATTAGGAGCTTGTGAAAATAACTTTGTGCATTGAATTTATAAAATGAAAACATTGAAATAATGATTGTGATATACGATATTACTTCATATAACAATGTTTCACATTATCATTCATGAATTTCCATTACACATACTAACAAACAACCATGAAAGTCTTTTGTTTATTTGTTTTGCTTTGAAATTTAAAATAAACCTAGTTGGCTTCCTGTTTTAGTGGTTTAGAAAAGAATATGTCAGAATGAGAATAATTAGAATGAAGCCATAAATGTTAATGCTAATAATATTTATTTTAGGAGACAAAAGGAAACAATAAGACAAAATCAGTTTAAGGATTTTAAAATGCCACAGTCCTTTAACCTCTGATTTTATCAAATTGTGGCTTTGTTCTTTGCTCTGAGTTCTATGACCTATCTCTTTTTGATAGTGGAAACCTATAATGGTGCAAATCTATTGAATTAATTTATTCCACCCAAGAGGTTTATTATTTCCAGTGAAGGCCTAGTGATATTTGGAATTATGATTTGACGTGCCCAGTATTTACTAGGAATGTACAAGTGTACAGTTCAGGAAATAAATGTTCTGAAGGATTCAGAAATATTCTATTTCTTCTTTGAACCACACCAATTCAGTTATTTCAGGAGTGAAATAGATGATTTTCAGAAGATTTTTCTATAAATAGTTGATCTTTCTCAGATAATTTCTTTCAAGATCTTCCTTGAGGTAAAAAGAAATGATGCAAAACCTACCATTTTCTCTCCAAAACATGCCAATCTAGTTATTTCTGGAAATCTCAGCAACAAACATGAGCGTTAGACTCACTCAGGTTCTTAGCTCTCAAAATTGATCAAGTTAGTTAGGGATCAATATGGAAAATCCTATAGCACTATTAATAAAATTAGTGTTGAGCTTTTCCTCATGGCAGAGCCTAAAATAGGGACAAATCAGGGCCATCAAGATGGACTTGCCTTCTCTACATTTTAAAAACTGCTGAAAAACATTAATTCTGAAAAAACATAATTTCTTGATTCAGGTACTATGGCTGCAGCCACCCAGAAACCAAAATTCAAACATTAATATGCTGTCTCTGTGTAAGATATCTTGATAAGGGAAGAATGGTGAAGGAATATTGGATTCAAAGATCAATATGTTCATTGTCAAATGACCCATAAGATCAGATCAGCACCAGTTCTCCAAATCACTGTCATACATGTGTGACAATATGGAGAATGAAGACAATAAATTCATTCTGCCTATCTGAAGAGATCAGGAAAGGGCACTGCAAGCCCAAGTGTTAATCACTTTGTACTCCCAGTAATTATTGAGTGCTTTGAGAACACAAAGGAAATTAGTTAACAAAGCAGCAGCTACAATCATAAATAGAAAGGGAAGGAGAGAAAGAGATGTCTATGGAAGTTTATTTCGTGTTCAGAATAAGGTTTGAAGTTCAACTTGGGAGGAATCAGAATTACTGTTTCCTGAACAAATCTCCAGGAGACTATAAAAATGACATTTCTACATTTTGATAGAAATATACAATTTCTAGAAATGTTGCATCCATAAAACAAAGAGGCTTCCCATCCCCCCACCTCCAGAAAATACACGTATGTTATATTAAATATTGAAGATGATTGCCCAGCTTTTCAGGAGCTAGGGTACAGCCAAAAATTTGTCAGCAATTTCAGCATAATCTTAGCAAGCATACATAAATTAATTATTATTTCATTGCACAATCATCTAGATGTTCAGACTGCATTTGACATTTTTGTCCACCTACCAAGTCCTTCCCAGGGATCTGGGATAGGCAGATGTGGATGTGTGATGGTATATTGTTATTATTTATGAATTAAATGTTAAAAACAAAAAAAAGATTAAAATAATATATTAATAAGTAACACAGGAAACATGAAAGCAATTTTTATAGAAAATATTACTTTTTTGGGGGGGGAATCACAATCAATGCAAAATAAAGAAGTAACAAGTGGTAACAAGTGATAATACTAAGATAAATTGAAATAGTCCTTTAATTCAGCCTTTAACCAACTATTAGTAAATAGGAAAGAAAGGAACTTAAGTACATAGAATTATATTCTTTCCTCCTGAAGGAATGAATGTTTTTAAGTCCAGTGTTCATGGACTACAATTTAGATTTACGGAACTTGGCATCAACATAGCTTCCATTTTCTTCTATGAAAAAGAAACTATTTTGTTTACAGACCTTCTTGGCTATCACAAGTAAAGATTTCTTGTCTCATAAAAAAAATTAAGCGAAAGGCCAATTAGTCTGATTTCATCATTGGTGACCTCATGAGATAGTGAGACCACAATATTTACATGAATTTATATGCTATAAAAATGGTGAGTAGTGTATTGAAGAAAACCATAGCAGACTAATAATCTGATGCGGGAATACAGAATTATAATTCATAGACAAATTAAAAGATGATAATTAGACATTTAAATTAGATTTAAAAGTAATAGTTATGAATCTAAACCATGATTTTTTTTCCTGATAGACAGCAAACTGATTTCCAAATACTACCAGCACAAATGTTCATGCAAGTAAGTGAAATAAATTGGTCTGGGCTCTGAACTCTGAAACAATCAAGAAATATTTTTGGTGTTTAAATAATCCATAAATATTAAGCATATGAATTTTAGATTCAGAATAGTCTGCCCAGGCAGGGGTAACAAACTTATCAAACTAGTGCAAATAGAAAATGTCATTCACAGAAATTCAATTATAACACAGTTATAAGATAAAATATTGCCACAGTCCATTTCTTATGGACTATAGTACATAAATTGCAGAATGAATTTGTATAGGAGACATATAGCAGTTTTGAAAAACAGAAGAATCTAGAGATGTAATTTTGAAATCAAGACAAAATATTAACATATCAAATAAAAAAATAAGTTGCTTTATCTCATTTCTTGCTCCATGGGAAAGAGACAAGGAAGATGCCATAATCAAATTATATTTAAGATTTTGAAATATTGGTGGCTTATTCAAACCCAAATATCTTTTTTGCTGTCTATCCATAAGTCAAAATTAGTATATTGCATAAGAATCGATAGCAATTACTTTCTCCATCCGACTTCTAATTCTGTATCTAATTATGAAGAATGAATGCAAAGTGAAGTGGGGCTTGGGTAATTTTTAAACTCATTGAGGTGAATTTAGAGGAATTTACATGATGAACTGGCATTTTCTTCAGCTAAAATATGTTCCCTAAAAAAGATGACCTTCATGGAAATATATAGAAGCTATTGGCTAGGTAAAAAGTGCTCAAACATTTTATAATTCCAGAACAATGGAATTGCTCAAGGCAGGCATCTCCATAATTCATCAATTACAACAAAGAGAAAGAGGCACAGCATAATCAGATTTTCAAGATTCTATTATAATAGTCAATCTCAAAAAAAAGAGATGTTTTATTCCTTCTATAGAGTTTATTTCCTGATCTGGTGCTTCTAGTGGAATTGACATCAATCAGTTAGCTACTCCTAGTTTTGGATTATATATATGCATATTTCAGCTCCTCAACATCATCATTTATGCTAATAATAAAACAGTTAAACACCCCAGCATAGATTTCTGTGACACTCCATCAAAACTACTTTTTAAAATGGTAGGGAACATTTTATGATTATTCTGTCAATGTGATCATTCAGCAAATTATAACAGATGAATTATATAATTTATATTTTACAATTTTATTAATTTAGATAGCATGACAAACATGGTTTGTGATGTAAAGACAAACTTTACTTTACTTTACTTTACTTACTTTTATTTGGATTTATATACTGCCCTTCTCCCTTTCGTGACTCAGGGCGGTGAACAGACATAAATAAAACAATAAACAATTTACAATTTAAAATTACAAATTAATTAAAATAATTTATTGTCTGTTCTAAAAACAGCTAA
>JANHFK010001957.1:123278-135372 GCA_036250565.1 Sibynophis collaris | reverse complement strand
GAGTGTTGGGAGCAATAGGCTGACTCTGTAAGCCACTTAGAGAGGGCTGTAAAAGCACTATGAAGCGGTATATAAGTCTAAGTGCTGTTGCTATTGCTATCTGAAGGCTGATGGATGGCTCAGGCTCTGCCTCTATCTCTGTCTCTCTCTCTCTGCCAGCTCCATTCCCTCTCCCCCCTTGGAGCTCTCAGGTTGCCTTGATGTTGACCCTGACTCCCATGCCTCCTCCTCCTCTGATTCAGTTGCTGGAGGGGCCAGCAGCTGACAGGCCACAACACTTACTGACTGTTAAAAGTAGACAGGAAGATAAAACAAGACAAAACTCCATCTACGTTTCTTCGGCCAAACCACCATATATCTAAATGGAAACACAACCGTGTAGGCATTAAGAAAACCTTTCTACATTGGGCAGGGAACAAAGCCTCTTCAATCACAACGTTATAAGATGGTTTTAGCATTTCCGCTTGAAACAGAACGGATATGTCCAACATTCTGAGCCTGGAACAGATCCGAACACTTTCCCAAGGATGAGCATTATCTATTCCTCCTGTCTCTTTTTAAGGAATCTGACAGAGAGTCATTGATTTCAGGTCAGTTAAAGATAATGAAGTAAGTCAAAGATAATGGGGGCTATCAGGAGCCTTTCCAAAAAAAAATTCAATCAGGAAGAGGAGATGGCCCGAACTGATTCTTAACTCTTTCAAGAGTCAAGATGACCCCTGTGTGAAAATGCCATTACAGACATCATTGTGAATCCCAAGAGATCAGGCCACTACTACTAGATCACACCAAGGTTATTAAACGTTACATTGGTGCATTAAGTGAAGATGGGTTTTCACAGTCAGGTCGGTTAGAGTACTTAAAAAGAGATGACAGAGGAGCATCAATTCGAGGGGTGAAAATAAAAGCAAATGTCGGCATTGAAACCGAGACACCGAAAAAACACAATGGATCTCGCCGATTGCTTTGTCGACTCTGCCTTTTGCCATTCAAAAACTCGTCACAATCTCTGTCCCTTCACACTCTGGGTCTCTTTAACATCACGATGCTATTAGTTGCCCTGGAGACTGAGACAAAGGTTAAGTCCTTTTCTAGAAAGGAGCCATTCCAAATTATGGCATTATCCACCAGATTACTGCTAGCCTTTTAAGTGAAACATTTCTACTTTAGCTTTCCATTTCAGCTATTGCTGGTCCACAATCCAGGTGGCCACTCTTTAAAGGGACCTCATCTCCTGAGAAGTGAACTGTAGTTGAATTAATGAGTAAAGGAAAGATAAAGAGAGCATTTGCGATGTTCAGAGGACAATGAATTATTTCTTTGACAATGACAGGGAAACAAAAGCTAATTGTACCATAAAGTCACAAAGCAATTGATTCGTCCCTTGTGATTGACTTTTTTTTTCTAATGTCAAAGTATCAATTAATGTCAGGATAATTAATACTCAATGAAAGAAAAAACCCCTCCCCAACAATTGGATTTTAATTGCAATGCATGTACAAGTATTTCTCTGGGATTTGGGCTTCAGATGGTTTTTGGAACCACTGATAGTTCACAGGGTTGTGCTTGAAAATGGCCAATCTTTGGCACTGTCTTCGAAAATGAACCTTTTTGAGTTCTTGTTCATATCTTAGAAGGCAGTCTGGAGGCAGAAAAATAGAATTGATCATATATTTCTCTATGTGTCTTAGCAGTAGGCATGACACAGACAAAGCCTGAAAGCTAAATGCAATTCCATCTTTCCTGTAAGAGGAGGGGTGAAATCCAGCAGGTTCTGACAGGTTCTGGAGAACCAGTAGCGGAAATTTTGAGTAGTTTGAAGAACCCGCAAATACCACCTCTGGCTGGCCCCAGAATGGGGTGGGAATGGAGATTTTGCAATATCCTTCCCCTGCCATGCCCACCAAGCCACGCCCACAGAACCGGTAGTAAAAAAAAACACCTGAATTTCATCACTGCTTCTATGTTAAGGATTAAAGGAACTTAGGCAAGAAAATGTATTATTATAATTCATTAAAGCTTGCCATAGCTGAATGCCTCTTAACAGGATGACAAGCAGATGATGGTTTAGTATGTTGCTTCCTACACAGCACAAAATAGTAGACAACACTTTCAGAATTTGGGCTGAAATTCCCTCTTTCTGGTGCTGTTTCTCCCTTCCTCTTGCCCAATGTTCCTTAACCTGAGCAACTTCAAGATGTGTGGACTTCAACTCCCAGAATATCCCTGCCACATATGCTGGCCGTGGTATTCTGAGAGTTGAAGTCCATGTATCTTCAAGTTGCTGAGGTTAAGAATCACTGCTCTAGCCCCATCTTTTCTTTCTCTTAACTTTTAACAAGGCCATGTATGCTGCACACATACATATAGGTTTAGCAGCTACATTTAAATAAATAGCAGGCAGGCTATAATTCAAGGCATAGAGAATCCTCCTGCATTCAAGTAATAACTAGATGTATTGGACACTAACTGCTGTAATCCTAAATCAACATCACTTCCCCGTCTTTTACCTCAAAAGTCTTGTTGTCCATGTGACGCAACTGAACACATTCCTCAAAGGTGATATTAAGAAGCCTATGGGTTTGATTCACTTGCACTTTCAGAGGATAGGGTCCCTGGAAGATTATACTTTTCTCCCCATAAGCCACTGCCAGTGCTCCAAGATGCAACCTGTAGGCCACAGTCCGCTTATCCCGGGGGTGGATGCTGAAGGACAAAGAAAAGGGATGAGAGGGGTCAATTGGAACTAAGACCCTTTTTTTTTTTCATGCTCGTATTTTAAAAGGCTAACCAGCTGGCAGCTTTCAATATTGCAAGTGAAAGTTGGAAGTAAAGGTGTCATTTCATAAAGAACAAGAAGTCTGAATGGATATCAGGGCTGCTTGGTAGACAGATAGATGGCATACAAATTTAATAATTGCCAGCCAAAAGCTTCTAGAGCCCATCTCATGTTGTACTCACTTGACCTGTATTTTTCAGTTTTTGCAATCTGCCATCACTCTGTCTTCTTGATTCCGGCTCTCATTGTTGAGAGTCAACCTCAGGTTTGGGACATTATAAACTATAGTGCAATTCCTTTTTCCCATGGGATAAAATCCATTTCATCAGATGATAAGAACTTTAGTCCACAATAGATTGTGCCCAAAATGAATTTGTTAAATCCATAAGATGGCCCAAGAGCTTTCAGCCCTTTTACTAGAATAGGGTAACAGTCACTTTTTTGGGAACTGCCAATTAGTACTAGAGGTCTCCAACGTTGGGAATTTTAAGACCTGTGGACTTCCAATTCCCAGAATTACCCAGCTAGCCATAGTGGCTGGAGAATTTTGGGAATTGGAAGTCCACAAGTCTTAAAAGTTGTCACCCCTGTACTTGGTAGCCTGCTTTTCCAGTCTCTGCTTCTGATCAACAGACAGGAATCCCACCCATCCTTCTTTCACCCTCCAAATCAATGTCAGTCCCCTTCTCTGTTTTCCCATCTACTTTTTTCTCCTCCCACATACACATCACTTGTTTTTTCACACATTCCACCTGCTTGTTTCTCTCTCTCCCTATGATGCTGTCATCTTTGACTCCCTCTACTAAGACTGATGTGACCACAACGCAGTATCAGTTTTCACAGAAAACAGAAGCATTTTTTCATTAGAGAAGAAAACTTCCAGGAGATTAGAAAACAGATCTCAAGCAATTTTAAAGTATACCTGCCATAAGGAGATTCGTCATCACCAAGATCTATAGTAACAGCCATGAAGGTATTGGACATTCTCTTATTAGGGACATAGCCGTAGTCTGCAGTTTGATGCCACCGAATACGTGAAAATTTGTCGTTTATCTGCACGTGCCGATCTGTACATAACTGAAAGTGGGTAAAGAATGGAGGTCTTCAAGAAAAGGTAGCCACGGATTTCACAACTTGTCATTCTAGTCAGTCCCTACTCAAACTGAAAGTCCCTGATACAAATCATGGACAGAACAGCTATGGAAGACCTGATCCTTACACTTAATAACCATCATTCACTCAGTTATGATTGTCAAAACATATACAATCTGAGAATGGAAACAGTCCATAGTTGGGTATTATACTCCACCAAAAAACAATCCTTCTTGGCCCAAAAGGCACACAATTCTTGGGCCTCTACACTATAAGAGCAACAAGTGGGAAAATCAAATCTTTTGCATAATTCCATTGTCTCAATATTAGGCAGCCTTCCTCAACATGGTATCTTTCACATGTACTGGATCAACTCTTACAGTTCTCAGGAATAAGAATCATAGTCAGGAAAATGGCATGCTGCCTGAAGAATTATAAGGATTAAAATCCAATGCATCTGGAAAACAAACTGGCAAAGCAGTGGCTTCATAAAACCACATGCATTATTAGAGGCCTAATGATTAAGATTGCTGCTGATGCACTGTTCTCTATGGCTGAAACAGACAAGGGTTGAGATCTGAGGTCTTACATAGTATGTATGGATCCATGCATCACAATGAGTCATAATCCATTTAGTTTTGGCTGACTACATGTGTAAATCCAGTCAAGTCCACTGACTTTTTTAATAATCTATGATTAAAATCCACTACAATTTAGAGCAATGTGCGAGTCTAGCCAATGCTTGGAAGAGGAAAGCATGAATCTGGAAATATGAACCAGTATTTATCACTGATTAAGGATTTCAGAAATAATTAGGAACAGAAGTCTAAGGCTAGATCTGACTGATTTGGCAAAATACCACTTTTCTGCATATGTCCCTTGCATTTTATGATGACAACCTACCATAAAACATTCACATCAAAAGCTTGAGATCAGGACATCTATTTAGATAAGAAGATTCTTCATCTTGAAAAGGATGACATCCAAATTTAAAGGGACATATTTAAATGAACCCAAATAACCTATCAGGGAATGCATTTCCATCGTACGCTTACCTGAACGAAACCAAAGGGAAACTGCTTGTTGGTTTGACCATCAGATCCTTCATGAAAGGCTTTTCGCCAATCGTCAATGAGTGCAGGGAAAGTGCAATTGTACAAATCAGTGTTCATAAGAGTGTTGGCTTCCCCTGCAGTAGACGAAGGTCCAATATATTAGCAGAGGCAGCATCATTCCAGTCCAATCTTGCACTGGTACTCAAACATACCTTGATACCATATAACTCCTTGGATGGTCATGTTGATGAAAGGGTGAATCATTGCGTTCCACAGCACTGATGTTTCTCGGGGACCAGCATCGAGGTATGAGGGAGGACTTCTGTAAGACAGCAGGAAAAATAATGAGAATCTCACCAGATAGATTCTGAAAGATCGGGAGCTTTCTTTGTAAAAAAAAAGACAACTTGGTTGTCACAATTACTGAATTACTTTTACAAATAACTTCATTAAAGTTTTTAAAGTAAAAGGATAAGAATATTAGAAATAGAAATAAGAGAACAGAAAGAAAATGCAAAGCCAAAAGTGCAAAAAAAGGAAAAGAAATGTCTTCCAACTGTCCGTTACAACAGATACAATTATAAACTAGAATTGACTTCTCATTGTAAGGTTACAACATGACTTTCATTTTTTCCATTATGTAGTATCTTTGTAATCATCAGATTCCTATATCCTAATTTCATTTTTTTCTGTTTCATGAAAAACATCCAAAACAGGCACCTGGATCATTGACCACTAATGTCATCAAGGATCAGGCCTACTTCATTATGGCAAAAAAAAAGGGAGAGCTTTGCTTAGTAAAATAGCTTTCTCCAACTGATGTTGTTCTGGAAAGTGGTCCTTTAACTCTTGAAATACACATAAAAGTGAAATAGCTCATTTGCAACATAAAGAGGGCACATAATCACACACACACACTGAATCCTAACCCTCAAAGATTGTAGGGTTGGAGGAATGAGAAACATAATAATTAACTTATGGGTTCCTTTCATGCACTCCTCTAATTTATGAGACAAACTGGTCCCTTTAACTGGTTTGGGTTGAAATGAATGACTACACATTTTCACTACACCCAAGATGATTTTTAATTTCATTGGACTCATCCTGAATTAAGCACTAAACTACTAGAACGGGAAAACGTCATAGTTACACAGAGAACAAATGTTAGGAGATTGTAAAGTCACACAACTCTTTCTGAGTACTAAGCCATAATGGTGATTTTTAGTTTAATGCGATGTGCAAACACAGCCAGGATGGTTTGCAAAGCGAGGTTTATAGCAGAGCATGTGGACAGAATCTTGGCCAATTGGGAGATAAATCACAGTGAAATGAACCATGGCTCAGTCAATATGCAAACTCATTTTCTAGGATGGAAAGTCTCAGATTAATTAAAAAACAGACATACGAGTCAGTTTTCCTTACCTTTCAATATACTCTAATAGACCACATTCATTCAAGGCCTTCTTGGAGGACCAAGCTTCAACTGGAGTCCCTCCCCAGGAGGTATCTATTAGCCCTATGGGGTACTTGAGTTTCTCGAACAAATACTGGCCAAACAGCCAACATACTGCAGAAAAGTAGCTGAAGTCTCCATGGCCCAGGTTTCCTGTGTAATAGAATATTTTTTCTGAAAGTTTAGAACATTTTGATGCTGCGGAAATAATACAACTATTACCTTAAATTGATTAGAAAATATGCATTGTAAAAAGATCAAGTATGAAAAACCCATTTAAATAATTTAGTCTAACCCTCACACCATTTGGCCTTCTGATACTTGCTATTCCTCCAAATATGTTATGCTGGCCAAGCTGCATAACATGCAGCTAAAATGGCCAGTTTTTAGCCCATCAATCAACCATAACGAAAAATATCTTTTTGATCCTGCTGATTTCTTGCTAGAAGTTTGACGTAAGTCAAGCTCTTACTGGCCGTTGGAATGGACCACTGCAAGTTGACGCCTCCAAGGTCTTGCAGTTCCACTTCTGACTGAATAAGGGCAGTGGAAAATATCCGCACAAGGGCATACTTGGATGCATCTCCCATCTCCTTGCTAGCATTGAATATCTGGGAAGCAGAGAAGATTCCACTGAAAATTGCAATTTAAAACAAAAGTATTGATAAAGTACATCCACAGTTGCAAGCAACAGAGCAAGCCAGGATCAGCTGTGATCTGCTGGTCTCCCTCCTGCCTTGTTGATATTTTAGCACAGTTCCGTAAAAAAAAAAAAAACCTAAACTAGGCATAGATATGCTTGCTGTCATATTACTTGTTGTGTATTGGTAGCTCTCACTTAACAAATGTTTGTTTAGTGAGCAAAGTTATGATGGCACTAAAAAAAAGTGACTTGTGTGATCACCATTTGTGACCTTCCCAGCCAGCTTCTGATAAGCAATGTAAATGGGGAAGCTGGTAGGATATGTCACGTGATGTCTCATTTTGTCACGTGATGTCTCATTTTGCAATCAAACTGGAATACCTGGAACTGTTGTTATAAGTCACCAGGGTCACGTGATGTTTTGCTTAATGACCAGCACTTGGAATCACCAGTCCCAACTGGGATTGTTAAGTGAGGACCACCTGTATAATCCTCCCCTCCCCTTTGTTTTTTAAAAAGATGTTCCCACACGCCCTTGGTGAATGAAAAAAGAAAATGAAGCAGCCATTCCCTGCTGCATTTTTATTGGAAATTAGAAGTTGTAAGATAGTTTTCAATCTATCTATAACCCACAGAGCTACGGGTTAGAGCAAGTAAACCAAAAACAATCAGTAAGTATAGATCATGGTTAAGGAAGAATGTCTGAATCACAATCTGGACTTTAGATTGAGAGCCTAAGTATTTTAAGAATAAGCCCAAAACATCCTTTTAACAAAAGTAATTTTCAGCCTGTGTCTCCATAAGCAAAACCAAGAGGCTTGATATGAGTTCCCAGAATGCTTTGTCATCTGATCCCTCTCTTGCATGGTCTTTAAACCATACCTGGAATTTATAGGAATGGGGTTCACCTGTGAAACAGTCATCTCCATGTTACTCTGTCCGCTGCAAATCCAAACATCTCCAAAGTAGATATCTTGTAATGACATATTGGACACTTCTTCCTTGATGTACTGGTGTACCTCTATAGTATAAGGGCCTCCTTGGGCCACAGGATCCAGCATAATTTTCCAAGTCTCAGAGTTTTCTGATAATATTGATAGAAAAAAAACCAAATTAAATCCCAGGCTTGATATCAACATGGAACTATTCAGAAGTAATGAATGTACTAATATCAAGCCAAATTTTATTTGCTTATAGACTGATGTTTACCATAAAATTGGGGAGAAAACATCATTACAGTAGAGATGATGAGGAACATTTAAAGAAGATCTGTGCCAGGAAGGTGCTGAGAAGACCCACTCATTTGCACCTGCCGATTCAATCATACGTGAAAAGCAAAAAACAGAACTGCCAAGGCTGAAACCAGGTGATTGAGGAATATTTTCTAAGCAATTTAAAATCCTGCTGGGAACTTGGCTCTCCAGATGCTTCCTGCAATACCTTCCAGCAACCATTAATACTGGCCTGGCTGACTGAGACTGCTATAGGTTGTCCAGCAAAACATCTCAAGGATCTCAAATTTCTGATGTTTGATTTAGAGCAGCTTGGTTGGCTTGGGAATTCTGGGAGTTGAAGTCCATACATCTTAAAGTTGTCAACTTTGAAAAACACTGATTCAGAGTATTGAAAAGGCAATGCCAAGTCTTTAAACAAGCCTGGTAAAAATGGCAACAAACAGAAAGAAAGGACAATTTTTACTCCTAGTGGATTGTTAAAACAGCGGCATTTTATGCTGGACTGTTTTAAAAGCAGCTCCACGTAAAACAGATTGGAGCCTTCACTGGGACATAGCTGGCTATCTTAAGGAAGGAATGCAGCTAGAAAATACAATGAAGCTGGCAAATGGCACCTTTCTTGTCACCATCAGGTCATCCATAGAAAGAGGTTTTGAGCATTAGAGATCAGTATCTTTTCTAAAATGACCAAACGTCTTGACAGTTTCTTTATTGTGTTATCACCAAAGTTTAACTTTCTTGTAAGAAACTGATGATTTACTGCCATATTTCTTCTCCCTGGCATCCTTCTAAACATTTGGTACAGCAGTTCTTCACCCAGGTGCCACAATCATAGTTTTATTTGGATTCCTGCACAGAACAGCAGTTAAACTTGATGGCCTGAAATGTAAGAAGGAAATATACAGCCACGCATACAGGAATGGGATGATCCTAGACGGAAGCCTCATTTCAGTAACTAACATTCCCAATTAAGGGAACTAGGCATTTCTAGTCTAATGAAAAGAAGGAGTAGGGGTGCTATGATAGCAGTCTTCCAGGACTTGACGGGCACAGAAAAGAGGGGATTAACCTATTCTCCAAAGCACCTGAGGGAAGGACAAGAAGTAACAGATGGAGGATCATTAAAGAGATCCAACTGAGAACTAAGGAAAGATTTCCTGACAGTGAGAACAATTAACCAGTGGAATAAAACCTGGAAGTTTTACCTGGAACTTGTGGGTGCTCTCTCACTGGAGATTTTTAAGAAGAGACCGGACAGCCATTTGTCCAGAATGGTGTAGGGTCTCCTGCCACAGGCAGAAGGTTGGACTAGAAGTTCTTCAAGATCACTTCTAACTCTATTACTCTATATTCTATGCATGGGCGTTAGGACAAGGAAGCCATGTACACATTGTTAATATTATGGATTACCTTCAATCTTTACCATTTTGGTCACAACACTATGATTCTGGGAGAGTGTCAGCTTCACCTTAGAACCAGGATCTCCAAAGCCCCATATGATTGCATGAGATGGTTCCTTCTGGAGTACCATGTGATCAGCATAATAGGAAGCAAAGTGAAACTTAGCACCTGAGGCAGACAAAAGGGCACGACAACCCGGTTAAACAGTTTCAGCTTCTCAAAAATATTCCAGCAATGCCTGTGCTAAGGTACAACCATTCAATTCTTAAGACATTTCTGAACAGCAAAAATAGCTGGCAATTCATTAGAGATTGTCAAGGAAGAATAGTACTGAGAAAGAAAGAATACATCTCAGATGCATTAAAAAAAATTCACGTGATCATGTTTTTCCTATTTTTTTTCAGCTGAAGCTGCTCTCCCCACCCATACATACATTCATACAATCTCCGATTTCTCTATCTGGTATGATCTTTGGAATTTCACTTTTATAGCACTAGTTTTTAGGAAAGTATGACATAGAATATCTTTATGAGTGAACAGTTTTTTCAGCCCAATTCTCTGAGAAGAGACCATTTCTGCCATGTGTCACTTTGTGACTAGGGAGGAGACTGAGTCTATAGTCTGTCCCCGAGTCCTTCCTCACTGCAGGAGAAAAACAGAGGCCACTTTGCCTTCTTGCCATTATTTGTATGGATTTAAATAGTGCACTGTTGTCTTCATTCAATATGCTAAACCCAGCGAAATCAAATACACTTCCGGTGTACTCCTATCACAATGCCTAAGCAAATACAGCTCAATGTGATTGCTCGATTAATGTAAAGACAATGTCTAAGTTTTTACAATGTCCTGAAAACAACCACCTCAATTTAGTCTAGTCTAGCATCTTATACAAACCCAGCTGTTAAGTCTTTAAATAACTTGGCTCAGCATATTGTATGAGCAAAAACATAAAAAAAGAATTTTGAAAAATCCATTCTTCTCTTACAGCTATGGCAACCCTATACTTATTTACTTGAAAGTCACCAATACAAAGAGATACATATATAGCATCATATCCTTAACACTGAATGACTGAAGGAGAGGAATTGGTCCTCTTATATTTTATTTGAGGCTACCTTAGCTATTTTTTGAGAGGATTATTAGAAATATAGGTTGATAAATAGTGAAGGGCAAACATTTAAATTAAGGCTCCAGCAACCAATATCTATCTCCCGTCATCTGAATCTCTGTTAGCAAGAATCACTTTAGTATTTAACTGAGTTACAACCTGGTTTGTTTCATACTCTACTATAACATTTGCAGATGCTACAGAATATAGACCACCGTAGATATGTAATATAAGAAACAGAAGCTGAGCTAGGGCAGGATGTCATGCAAGTAGTGTTTCCTTGTACTGTTGTGTAGTAGGAACAACTGCATGCTGCTTTTCAGGATACAATGTAAAGTTGAAAACTGGAAAAGTCAATGAGAAAATTGCAAGAAAATATAATAAACTCTTTATCAAAGGGGCAACAAACCTAAGCAACTGTTAACAAAACTCTTAAAAGATGCAATCCTGAATATACCCAGGAATAAATTCTGTTGGGGCACTGAGCTCAAGGGACTTTCTTTGTAAATATGTTTAGAGTTATTCCTCTACTGAGATGAGCTACCATAATTATCTGACTTATCCTCACCAAATGCTGAACCAAACTTTGTTCAGGATTTTGCTCAAGGACGCTCATCCTGTACAAGATATAAACAAAAAGCATCTGGTGGAAGCTTAGCATCGTGGAAGGGAAGCAAATTCCTACTAGCTAAATGCTGCTATTGTATTTTCAAGATACTGTTTTCTCCAGATCGCACTTGCCTGGCCAGTAGTGCACATTCACAAGTAGCAGCAGGAATTGACTTCTCACTCACCTGCTGTGCAAGCCAAGAGCAACATGAATAGCAAGGAAGCCTCCATCGTCTGTTTTGATAACATGAAGACAGAAAGTCAGAGCATGCAATTCTGGGAGCAGAGAATGTCCGGAGTCTGTATCTTAAAGACATCAATCTCCTTGTGACCTCACACTGGGCTGATCCAAGCCAGGAAGTAACATAGGGCTGGTAGGGAGAAAGTAACATGGAATGAATAGCTGTTCATGGAAAAGGCTATTTGACTGTATCCTAAATCTTTATGACTTCTCCCTCTTCTGAAAATGTGCTTCCTGAATTTGAGGAAAAATAGCCTCTGAAGCAGAAAGAAAGGCTGTAAGGATAGCAAAGCAGTTTAAATATTTTCCCAGTATCTCTTAAGAAATTCTTTTGAATTCAGGAATTACCAACTATTGAAGAATGGATATTAAAAGTAAATAACTTAGCAGATATGGCTAGAATTACTGCATATTTAAAAGACCACTCAAATGAAAGCTATGTAAAAGATTGGAAAAAATGGATTGATTATATACGGAA
>JANHFK010001957.1:65147-75568 GCA_036250565.1 Sibynophis collaris | reverse complement strand
ACCGGTAGTGGAAATTTTGAGTAGTTTGGAGAACTGGCAAATACCACCTCTGGCGGGCCCCAGAGTGGGGTGGGAATTGAGATTTGGCAATATCCTTCCCCCAGGAATGGAGAGGGAATGGGGATTTTGCAATATCCTTCCCCTGCCACGCCCATCAAGCCACGCCCACGCCCACAGAATCGGTAGTAAAAAAAATTGGATTTCACCACTGGTTGGATCTCTCTTTAACAAACTTCCATTCATTAATTTCTGCCTGTCCTCAGGAGCTTTGGAGAATAAATTGACTCCTTTTTCTCTGTGACAGCCGTTCAAGACTGCTATCATGTCACCCTTAGTCCTTCTCTTAGTTAGACTACACATATGCTTGTCCAGTTTGGGCCTTGAATTAGTGCCTCTTTCTTTCTTAAGGTGGGAATTTCAATAAACTACTCCATGCAGTTTCCTAATGGCTTGATCTTATCCCCCCTGTATTAGTATGCAATTTCCTTTCTTAACGTTTCCACTGCATTGAATAGCACAGTTCTGATTCTGAGTCATTCTAACAACAACTGTTTTGTGAGCTGATTCCATCCGTTTGGGAAATCAAATTGACCCAGTTCAACATTTTGCTTTCATTTGATTTTTAAATCAATTTGGAGAAAACCAACCACTCAACCAGGATTTGCATCTACCACCAAAGTAATTCAAATTATCAAATCTATTGAGGGACATCCAATTTGATTCAACACTTTTGTTATTTTTTCTGACTCAGATCCAGGATTTTGCTAAACAACCACATGAGATTGGTCATACAATCAAGTCAGGTCATGTGGTGACCCACTTAGTGACCACACTGACCTATGATGGAAATCCAAGGCTCAATTGTGGTCATTAAGTGAGGACTACCTTTGCCAAGTACTTGTCTGCAACTGCTATTAATATCAACCAAAATAGAAAGATTGGTGCTTTGCTATTTCATTGCAATGTTTTATGCACTTTATAAAGCAGTAATAATAGTTTTATTACCAGGTGAAAAAGATAAATGTCAGGCTATCTTTGCCTGCAAAACTGAGGAAAACCCCTCTCAGCTTCTGCTATCATCGAGTAGGTCATTGAGTAGTATTTGAAGATTGTACAATCAACCTCGCAAGGGGAAAATTGCTTCAAGTGCAAGTCTAGGGCTATGAGATCTAGAATGCAAAACCACTGGATGATCCAGGTTCAGGTTTTCTGTGTTTCTTCACTGACATCTTGTGATCAACTGGATTTTTGTAGCCCAGCTCTGATCCCACTAATGTGCAGAAAAGATCCCACTTCACTGATAATTTCCTCTTCCCTTCTCATCCCTTTTCCTTTAGTATCATGTAGATGTCATTCTGGGCAAGAAATGAGCTTCTTTTTTCATACTGAATTGCACATAAAATAAGACACTTTATGATAATAAAATTACGGTACATTTAAAGCGGACTTAGAATAAATTCTAATTGTAAATCTAAGGTACTTACTAAAAGACCAAACAAAGAGCAGGAAGCAGGAAAGTTGACATTTCCAAAAGTCCATGTGGAGGTCCATTTCTCAGGAAAAATAACAGGTGATGACTTTCCTAGGAGAACTGAAACTCAACTGAAACCAAGTAGAAGTGTTCTTTATCTTGTAGGTAAGTGAGAGCAAACAATAATGGCCAGGCTGAATCACGCTACAACACAAAGCTTCATGTGATATGGAAGACTAACCCAGTGTGCCTTCTCATACCTTGCACTCACTGCTGCTCAGAACTGCTTTTCAGAACTAGCATTTTTCCTCTTGTTCCTTCCTTATTCGGTCTCTATATTCAAAACTCAAGTGCAAATAATGTGGGTTTTTGTCCTGCGGTTTTTCTAATGCTGGATGATAAGGAAGGTGGTTGCTGCATCTTTTGGTATTGTATGTCAAATTTTGAAGTGTGCTTTTGCTGTTGCAACCATTATCACTTCTCAGCTTGCCAATGAACCAGGGGAGAAGGAAGGGGGTGATGGAATGTAAGCTCCAGACATCAAGAAGATAGCCATGAGAACCAAGGACACTTTGGCAGGTGTTTGCCAGAGCCAAAAGACTTTCTCATAACAATACGATGAGACTCTATTGGACAATGTGACCTGGTCTAATAGGGGAAGGGAGCATCTATACTTTGATTATGTGGGGTTGCACATGAAATAGCCAGATACGGTTTTGCCATCATCTGTGCCAAAATGATGTACTCAATAAAGTTTTGCATTAAGAGATTGGATTGTCTTGACCGTGCTTGCTTTGGTTGGGTTCATCAATCGGAATGTTGACATTGTATTTGCATTTGTTTAAAGTCCTATATGACTAGGTTATCTGCAAGACCGTCTTTCCCTACAGAACATCTACCTGTCCTACAGGGCCAGATAGGGTGAGCACAAACTCCTAGTTCCTTCTGCTAAATATTGCCATCGAATGGGGGCTAGGAAGCCTACCTTTTCTGTGGCCACTTCCGTGGCAGCCTCTACCCTATGGAACATTCAGCCAACCTCCACCCTTTTAACTCCATGAGGCTTTGAAGATCTGATTTTCCCAAGCACTAAATAATTGCACATTAGAATTTTGATTGGCACCATGTTTTTTATAAGTGTTTAGTTTTAATAGTTCTAATATGTTTTTATGTTTGAATGTTTGATTGAGAGCCGCCCAGAGTTTGTTATAAGATGGCCAGCTACATATGTATAAAGTGCAGTATATATATAAAAAATACCTTATCCTGTATTTAATTATCACCCATTTCCATGGATCTGAAAATCAATGTGTCAAGTCTTCATATACTGATCGATTTCAGAAGGGCTCCAGGCTAATCTAGCTGGGCTTTAAATACAGGTGTGTATGTATACATGTATGCCAACATACTGAAAACACAGAGTCAATGACATGGCTTTCTTCTATCAAAGAAACACAAACATCGCTCTGGGAAATCATTAACAGCTACTGGAAGAAACAAACGCCACTGTTCTACACCCAAGCAAACAATTTTCCAGATAAGTTCACTAGAACACTGGCAACCGCCTTTGTCAAATAACTTTAGGCCATCTATTATCCTGGCTTAAATCAGTGCCTTAAGTTAGCTGTACTATATTTTGTAATGCATGGAATCCACCAATAGCAAATCTTGTTTTGAGAATGCAGCATTTTTTTCTTGTTTAACAGAATAACAGAGTTGGAAGGGACTTTGGAGGTCTTCTAGTCCAACCCCCCTGCTCAAGCAGGTGACCCTATACTATTCCAGACAAATGGTTGTTCAGTTTCTTCTTAAAAACATGTAATGATGGAACAGCCACAATTTTCAAAGACAATCCTTATTTTAATTGATTTTTGTTTAGGCTGTTGAGTTTATTTCTTTTTAACCTTGTGTTTCTATCTCCTTTTGTTCTTCGTTCCTATATTGTTTATCATTTTAGTCCCTGTTGTAAAAAGGAAACAATTAGGAAACCGGGAGTTTTAGTTCACGAAAGTTGGGATAAGTGCATTTCAAATGCCGTCCCCTTTTCACATACACATAGACAAGTCCCATGCAAACTGCCTTACTACAGTTGGTTTTACTTGATATAAAAACAAATACTTTTAATGATTGTTTATGAAAAATAATACATTTCAAAACTGTACATAAAAATACTTCAGTGTATCCCTACCTTCCCACACAACAGAAGGATCTTATTGCCATTGAAAAATAAAAATAGCTAGCATGAAAATGGTTAGAGGACTCCAGTCCAGATTCACAGACCTGTTAATATCTAGAAGTAAACATCATTTACTCCATCTACATTTATAAAAAAAAGAAAGAAAAAGAAATATAGGAATTTGTCCATTGAATAAACATAATTGCACAATATATATTAAGATGCAAAAGGTGTCCTTTAAACAGTCCATTTAAGAGGCCTGGTAGAAAGTTGTTCTATAATATTACAAGACATGTTCTTAAGAGTTATGGAAGATGTAATATTTTGATAGACCTGAGGCAGTATTTGGCCTTAACCGCAAAAGAGCAAGTAGAACAGCGTTTTTGAACTGACATGCTGACGATTCTGAGAGTTCAAGTTCACACATTTTAAAATTGCCAAGTTTCAAAAATACGAATACAGAATATCTGAGTAGAATTCCTATGCGGTTCACTAAGGAACAGGAGGACACAAATCGGAATAAAAGCATATTTTCCAGAATCAACCCTGCAGGTGTGAAGGTCCTAACCAGAGCCATAAAAGGGGTTCCATTTAATCTAAGACTCTTTTTAAAGAAACTAATAGATTTTGGAGCCAAAACAGATAGCTATTTTGCCTAGAAGAGAAAAGCCTGACTCATTTAGCGCAGGGATGTCCAAACTTGGTAACTTTAATGGTTAACTGGAGACTTCTGGGACTTGAAGACTGCAAGCCTTATAGTTGCCAAGGTTGGACACTCTGATTTAGAGCAACTGGCTGGCTTTGTTTGGGTGAGGGACACCTCCAGAGAAGGAATACAAGGTAGACTTGCAGAGAAAACCACAGCTATATCCTAGAGCAACCATCATCCTAGAACCGTGATGGCGAACCTATGGCACGTATGCTGGAAGTGGCATGCAGAGCCATCTCTCTGGACATGCGAGCCATTGCCTGTTGCTCTTCCGGGTTCCAGTGCGCTGGCCAGCTGGTTTTCACGTGCACAGGGGCTCCGGAAACCAGAAGAGCAGTTGCCCAGTGCATATGTGCGCGTCAGGAAGATGATCTTCCGGTTTCTGGCACATGCATCTGTGGGTCTGTGCGCATCCATGTGCATGAGAAACCAGAAGAGCAGTTACCCAGTGCGCATGCATGCGCCATGAAGATGCGCACTCCCATTTCGGCACTCGGTGTTGAAAAGGTTCGCCAACACTGTCCTAGAAGGAAGCAATTCTAAATCAATCTTGTATTGCTAGTAATAAAGTTACATGGATGACGGAAAGTAGTCCTTGATTTTCAACCTTGTTTGGTGACTATTCAAAGTTACAATGGCACTGAAAAAAGTGACTCGCAACTGGTTTTGACACAACCGTTGCAGCATCCCCATGGTCATGTGATCAGAACTGGGGTGTTTGGCAACCAACAGTTGCCGAATCTCGGGGTCATGTGATCTGCATTTGTGACTTTCCCCAGGTGCCTTCCAACAAGTAAAGTCAATGGGGGAAGCCAGATTCACTTAACAATTGCGTGATTTACTTAATAATCAAGGTGATTCTTCTTAACAACCATGGCGGGAAAAAAGGACATTAAATTGGGTGAGATTCACTTAACAATTCCTCACTTAGCAACAGGTATTCAGTCCCAACTGTGGTCATAAGTCAAGGACTACCTGTACATAAAATCGGCAGAATCCTTTCTCAACTTGCTTTGCCTTCTAGCCTTCCTTGGGTTTGTGAGCACTTTCTGAAAAGCATATTCTACATCTGTATTTCCATGGTCACACACTACGTTAACTGAAAGAGGACCACTACTTCAAAAAGTGGGCTTGCAGGGATGCTATGAAACAAAAGAAAAAAAACCCACCCCAAATTTTCAGCACAAGAGTGGTGGGATAGAAAGACCTAGTCTAGAACCTCTACAGATCTGTGTGTCACCAGCTTCATAAAGACTGTGCTATCTGACAGTGCTGAATTATATAATTAGCTTGGATTACTATGAAATGTTACCTTAGGAAAGCATTTTATGGTCCTATAAAAATGAATTTCTGTTGCAAAGCTACTGTTTAGATTTATACTTGGGCGGCCAGTATAAGGTGGCATCCATTTCAAAACCACCAAGTGCGAAAACTTGAGCACCTGCCAAATTATTATCTGTTTCATATATTCCATTTAACTTATTCCTATCAGCAACCATTTCCAAGCATCTTCAGGTGAACACCAATACTTTGATCTCTTTTTTTCATTTGTGATACAGCCTTGGCAACTTCATGGCACTTGTCTCTCCAAATAGTTCCATCCTGAGCCAAATTCATCTTGTCCATAAGGTTGCCAAATATAATTAATCAAGGATACTATTTCAGGAAGAAGGATATTACACAGCAATTGTGTTCATTGTAAAAAGTAACCTCTTGAATAAGGCTGCATTTATTTTGTGCCAAACTTATTTCAGGGGCTATGGATACTACCTAATTTAATGCCCAAGTGAATCTCCAAAGTCTTGGATGGGCCTTGGATATCCAAAGTCTTGGATAAGTGTCAAAAGTTTACAGTTGTCATTTTAAGGATTATTACAGAAATCTGGAATAATTGCATTGATTCATTCCTCACACCATTGATATTCCATTAATTCAATTAAAATTACCATATTTTTCGGAGTATAAGATGATCCAGAGTATAAGACACACCTTATTTTGGGGGGAGGAAAATAAGAAAAAAACAATTCTGCTTGAGAGTCCTGGAAGGGAGAAGGGCGGTATACAAATCAAAAATAAAGGAAAGTAAAGTAAAGAGGCTCTCTTGTTTGGGAGGCTGCATTTGCAACCTCCAAAATCCATTTGCAAAGGAGTTTCTCTTTGCAAAGGCAGACTTTCAAATGGACCTTTTGGAGGCTGTTTGAGAGGCTCTCTGTTTGGGAGGCTGCATTTGCATCCTCCAAACGCTCCATTTGAGAGGATGTACAGAGGCCAAAGGGTGGGGGCCGGCGTGTGGGCAGGTGTATAAGACGCACCCAAATTTTCACCCTCTTTTAGGGGGGGGGGAAGTGTGTCTTATACTCTGAAAAATACGGTAGATTTTCTTCAAATGTAATATATGGTGGCTTCTTCATACATATGGAAGTTTGGGTCTTCAAAAAGTTGCACAGCTCTTAACATACTGTGGCGATCTAAAATCGGGTGTCTCAAGAGGCAGCTGAAGGATTTATGAATTAATTACCTTTAAAGTGACACCAAGAACTGCTTGTAGGCCATGATCAGCCCAACCAACAGTGAGACTGAACTGTCCTTTAGTTTCTTCTGGGGAGATGGAAGAAGGAGACAGGAATGACAAGAAAGGAAATCACACCTCCAACTTGGCTGCAGCTCTACCTATTGCTAGAAAACATTGTCTACATGGAGGGGGTGGAAGGTGGCAGCTGAGATTCTATCACCTTTTTGTGATTTGTGCAGATTTCTCTTAATGTGTAGACTTTTTGGCATGGAGTCAGGTAGGTTTCAATCATCTTTCCCTTCCCTTCCTAAGTTTTCCGAAGAGGGTTTCCCCTTGTGTGAGCTACTTCTTGAAAAGTATTGGGGAAGATAGAATGACCCATTTGGCTTACAGACCTCAGATCTACCTCCTTCTCTTATTCTAAGCCAAGACAGTAAAGCACAGCTTTTGCTTCTCCTTCCTCAACATTAAGAGTCATGTTAGAGAACAAAACGTATTTTTTATCCAGTTAAACCTAGTCCCTGTTAGGTAGATTCCCAGAGGAGATGGAATGGAGCTGGTGCACCAGGAAGAATAAGACTGGACAGATAAACAGAAGCTCTTCTGGTTACCAAAAATAATAATAATAATAAAAAAGTCCTTTTCAGAAGTCCCGATAAGGTCTCACTTATGGCAAAGTCTTGACATTTGGTCACTTGAAGAACAAATCCAAGAACCACCCCACCCACACAGACCCTGGCGAAGCAGCACAAGGCGCGCCCATCTCTCGACAGTGCTTGTGATAAGCCAAACCGATAGCCGCATGGAGAGCTATGGAGTTGCAGCACATTTACACCAAAGATCCTGCCTGGCTTTGAGCAGGCACCATGACAGGCACTGCTCCCATGCGATTCAGAGTGGAGGCCGTTAAGCCTTGAACAGAGGGGACAGGGGCCTCATGTTGTTGGGCCTGAGCCTGCGGCTGAGCCCTGTTTGTCCGCTGGAGGTTATTCCTGTGGATGGGCACATTGGCATGATGGCACTGGACCCCGTTGATCACAGGCGGAAAATAGAGGGGCAGCGATTGGCTGGAAAGGCTGGGTGTCGGTGTGAGGGTCCCATTTCTGGGGTCGGTGAAAGGGGCCTTGAAGCCAACCATGCTTCCTGCAGCAGTGGTTATGGAGGCTGTGTCTGAGGGGGGCCGGATGGGATAGGATTTGTGATCCCGGGTTGTGTTCATGGATGACAACGTTCCATTTTTGGAGAGTCCATCAGCGCAGGAATTTTTCACCCAGGAGAGCGTCTTGGGAGCTACAGCATCTTCCCTGCAATGGGGAAGGAAGGAAGGAATAAATGGAAGGAAAAATAGGGATCAATGAAGTTATTTTCCAATATTCTACTTCCATACTGATCTAGGATTGTTATATTTTAAGTCTTTTCAAAATCTTCAAAATTTAAACTGTGTTTACCATCAAATAGAGTATCTAAATGGGTTTTGCCCTGCAAGGACTTATACTCCTATCTGTTTACTACAAAACTAATTCAATCATCCATGACAGGGGTCTCCTCAGAGAAAAAGAACCCACAACCACTATAGATTAACCATTTCACTGTTGTACAGTGATCTTATCAACACAAAGTGTTTTCTTGTTGAAACTGGTCAGAAAGGACCAATAGAAGGGAATATTTGTAGCCTCTGAGCTTGGCTATTTTCTTGCAGACATTTCATCACCCAAGTGAGTAACATTATCAGTGCTACCGAGGCACAGCACTGGTGTTACCTAATTAGCCAATGAAACATGTGGAAGAAAACAGCCAAACCCTAAGAGCACCAAGTTAACCAATGCTGCACAGTTAACAAGAAATATTGAAGATGATCCAAATACAATGTCTAACATTTCTTCCAGATGCTCCGGGGGGAAATTCCTACCGTTCCTGGTCATTGGCTGTAGAGAGAGTCAGGTTGATGGACTTTGAATCCAACAACATGTGTTGGACACTCTTTCCTGACTCTGCTATCAGCAGTGCCAGGTGTTCTACATTACTTACTTGATTTCATTGGCTATCTCCTCTTGGGCTTCCTTCTTTTTCCTTCGGTAGATAAACATCTGAAGTGTAAAAAATATGATCAGGCCAAGTCCAATGAGGGTCCCCACGACTGCACCAGCCACCACTGCTGTATTGAATGCTGCAAAAGGAGCCACAATAGTGAAGATGTTTTGGGTTTTTTTAAATTGAGATGGGAAAACGATTTCAGCAATTCTACCTATCTCAGCCTTTCCCAACCTCCTGCCTCTCTAGATATTTGGATCTACTTAATCATAATTAAAATCCCTTTAATCTCTTCACATCAAACACAACTGATTTTGGATCTAATCTCTGTGTGAACATTTAGGATAATTTATATATCATTGATGTTAATCTTACTTCCAAAAAGGCTACACAGAAGAATGTTCTTCCTGTGGTTATCATAAACAACTGTGAAATAGCAATAGCAATAGTACTTAGACTTATATACCGCTTCACAGTGCTTTTACAGCCCTCTCTAAGCAGTTTACAGAATCAGCCTATTGCCCCCAACAATCTGGCTCCTCATTTTACCCACCTCGGAAGGATGGAAGGCTGAGTCAACCTTGAGCCGGTGAGATTCGATCTGCTGAACTGCAGCTAACAGTCAGCTCAAGTAGCCTGCAGTACTGCACTCTAACCACTGCACCACCTTGGCTCATGCTCCAATCATTTCAACAACAAATGAGATGGTTTTCCCTGTCCTAAATGTTCTCTGTGGACCAACACTGACAATTTTTAGCAATACTGGCTGGGGAATTCTGGGAGTGGAAGCCCATATTTCTGTTGCAGAAACCTGGAGAGCAGACAGGTTGAGGAAGGATGATCACTACTTCGCCTTGGCTGCTGGTGCATGAACAGACTGTTAGGATGATGGACATTTCCATCAGGAATATGAACAGCATCTTTAATCCAGATGGAACAGTCATCACTACAAATTCCTAGCTAGGTGGACACCTTCAATACAGTAGCCAAGGAAATACTAATTTTCCTGAAATTTGATACCGAAGGTGTTTGTTTCAAATGGAAATGGGAAAGTGTTCTTAAGGATACAACTGATTGCAATGGTGATATTTTTATTTATTTCGACCTTCTCTTGCTCCTAAGAGTTGCCATGTAAATGGAAGCAGAGTTGAGGGAGACCTTGGGCTGTCAAGAAGAGAGACTCACGTGGATGTACTTCCAGATTGAGGGTGCAGTTGGAATGGCCAGCTATGCTGGAGGTGTTGCAGAGATACACCCCAGACATCTCGATAGTAAGATTGGTCAACGTCAGCATCCCCTTCTTTGTATCTGGGGGAAAAAATGCCAAGGAAGCTTCAGACGAACAGAACTGCATTTCAAGAGGACCCCATTAACTTTCCCTCAGGGACCTGGCTGAGCACCTAAATCAAGTTTTCCCATTATTATGATTATTATTAATTATTATGATTATTAATTTGATTTATATGCCGCCCTTCTCCGAAGACTCAGGCTTACAATGTGCTAAGCAATAGCCTTCATACTT
>JANHFK010001955.1:62524-80691 GCA_036250565.1 Sibynophis collaris | reverse complement strand
GGGGAGGGGAGGGGAAAGAGGGGGCTGGGGAAAGACGCCCCCGCCTTTGTGGGAGGCCAGGTGGGGCAAGGAAAGCAGTGGGGCCTCCTGTCCAAAGGCCCTGCCTCCTGGCTCTCCAGGGTGGGCATTCGCCATTTGGGGAAATGCAGTTTTAGGAAATTGCACCTACTGGGGGAAATGTCATAAGATAAAACAAGACATAGGTTCCTCCTGCTATGGAAGATGGGATCAGCTTGAAAACACTGATCAGCAGAAATAGAGATATAAGTTGTCAGGTAACGAGATGACTCAAAACTATCTGCAAAGGTTGTACAGTATATGCAGAGATATGGGTGTGAGGCTCAGATCCTTGTACAGTAGATCTCTGGATTTACGTGATCAGAATCCAGTCATGAGCTATCGTATTGGCTATGATTTTGGAAAAAGCCATGCAAAATTTAGAAAAGCTCAGCCTTCATGTTTAACAAAGATTTTAATGAAGAGGAAAATTAACTTAAACTGGATGTAATATGTTACCTGTAGTGTGGCCAATATGGAATAGAGAGTTAGCCCACACCTGGCGACTGTTTCTAAGCTATTTTTGCCACATGTCTAGAACTGTTCCAGAAAAGTGACAAAGCCACATTTAAGGTAGCCTGAAGAAAGTATTGGATGGCCACTGTGGTGTCCTGAGATTTCTGCAGCTTAGTGTGTCCTCCTGCCACAGCCTCTCTTGGCTCTCGTGGCTGGCCAGCCGGTGCTCTGTGCTTTCAATGTCCCTGAGTCCATGGTCAGCTCCAGAGACTCCACAGATAAAGAGTTGGATTATTCTTGCTACTCTCTCAGGCCACAAGCGCCTGGGGTTCTGCTGCCAGATTGGGGTGGGCTGGCTGGAGCATAAGGGAGAAGCTGAATGCCATGAGAGCAGAGACCTGGCAGGTACAAGGCAAGGCAAGGGAGGGGGGGAACCATTATTTTACTGCCAATTAACACAGCAGCCCTAGAAAACTTGGCTTGGGGTTTGGGGATGCTTGTGGCAACCTAAAATGGCCAGTGAGAGCTGGGTGAATGTCAGTCCTAGAAAGCGTCATCAGCTACTGTACCTTCTCGGTGAAGCATCTTAGACCATATTTGTGGCCAGAACTATGCTGGGAGAAGAGAGAGAACACTGCTCGTTGGGCCGGAGTAGCTAAAGGCTGCCGCTTTGTTGGGCTGGGGAATGAAATAAAGGCAATGCCTGGAAGACCTGTCCTTTAAGAGTGGTCTGCAGGGCATGTTCCTGTGAAGATTAGGGGAAGATGAGGTCACACCTGTCCATTGCTTTAAGACTGGGCGGAAGAGGTCGGCCAGCACAGCTTGGTTTTACCCAAGGATGTAGAGCAGGGTGTAATGGAAGCAGGCTTTTACCTGTACCATTCTGACTATTGTATTCAGTGTAGTAGGAAATACTTCTGTAGGGAGAAACCCAGCCTAGGTTGCTTTCCTGAAACAGTTAAAAGAAATTTGCAGGGGGTGGGGTGGAGGGGCTGCTGGCAGGATTTCTGAGCTGGGGCTTATGGAACCCTGCAGATCTCTGCATTATTACAGTAGATTTTTGCTTAGAGAAAGGAAGATTTCTCAAGGTGCTTTTTAAGACTTCCTGATTTGTGCTGGCAAGTTGTTAATCAGTCTGTGGCAGCATAAATAAAATTAAAGAGTTTAATTAAAACTAATGAACGAGCGAACAGAGAATAGATAGCATGTTTCACTGTCAGAATCCTGATGTTCTCAATAATTAAAGTGTCAAAGAATAGGAGACGGCTTGAAAATGTCAGAAATGTAGAAGAAAGAAAAGTTTTAAAAAACAGGCCTGCCATTTCAGAACAGCTTGAGAGTTTATGTAAACCCAGTAAATATAAAATCCCATTGAGGGTTTCCAGACAAGCTGCATTCCTTCAAAGTATTCTAGTGTAATTCTTTTGTTCTTCTTTGTCTATTAAAAGATGTTTCTTTTGGGTCACCCTAATGCATGATTGTTGCCCAAGTATAACAGAGCTCCACGTCTGGGGGTTTAGGACAGGGTCACTGGGGGAAATGAGGTAGCCCAGGGATGGACAATCACAGAGCAAGGCTGGAGGTTGTTGTCATTACTGAGGTTCTGCTACTGATGAAGCCGGCCACGGCTTCCACCCCAGCATCCTCCAGGCAGCGTCTTTAACAGGCTGTAAACTATTAGAGATCTTTGAAGTTTGGTAGCACAGAGGAATAAATGAATGCAATAAACGCAATGGGTCGCTGAGTAATAATGAAAGCAAGACAAGGGACTTCTAATCACATACAGGTAGTCCTTGACTTACGACCACAACTGAGCCCAAAATTTGTTGCTAAGAGAGACATTTGTTAAGTTTTGCCCCATTTTATGATTTTTCTTGCCACATTTGTTAAGTGAATTACTACAGTTGTTAAATTAGTAACATGGTTGTTAAGTGAATCTGGCTTCCCCATTGACTTTGCATGCCAGAAGGTCGCAAACCGCGGGATCGCATGACCCTGGGGCACTGCCACCGTCATAAACGTGAGTCAGTTGCCAAGCATCCGAATTTGGATCACGTGCCCATGGGGATGCTGCAACGGTCATAAGTGTGAGAAATGGACATAAGTCGCTTTTTTCAATGTAGCTTGGAAACTGTTCTGAGTGGAGGGACTACCTGTGTATGCAGAGGGAAGGTGAGATCAGTATCACGCTCCTGCCTGCCTGCAGCCAACCCTGGTCTTCCGTAACCCTCCCCTCGGACACAGGCCTTTTATTTATAGCACAAACGTATTTTATTAGTGGTAGAAACAGAAACCTCAGCAACTACAGATGCAAGGAGCCATTTAAGTGCTTTGCGGTGAAGAAATTCCCTGCACGGCAGGTACAAGCAAACACCAACTGATACTTTCTACACAAATGGTTATAAATAAAAGCCAAAATTTTGTCAAACTGATTGTGTAAACGTAACATATAGGCCCCTTGGTATCGTTTGAAGGAAATTAATGTGGGAGGCCGAAGAGATGCGTCTGCAGGATGCAATGCTCAGGAGAGCGGCTGTGATTTTGTTCCAGTACAGCAGAAATAAATGCTCTGGCAAAGCCTTCAGGGGGAAATGAGACATATATGTAAGTAAGATTAATCTGTAAAGCTGATGTCTGTCACCAGTCAACCTTTTACCATACGTTGCAGCAGGTTGCATCTGTCCAACTGCCTGGCCAGCACAGCCCTCCTGTCTTCCGTCTCGGGGAACATCTAAATATTTAAGAACTGCAAAGTAAATCCAAACGAAGGAAGTATTATTTTGGCCTTTGAGCACAACTAAATGAGGAAATAATAAGGGAGGCAGTTTCCTCGATTATCCTTACGTTACTGGAATTCCGTACAGACCTGAAGGACAACCTAACCCCACGGCTTAGTATTTCACTAAACCGGCACAAATTCATCCTCCCTTTCAGATGAGCCCAAAGGAGACAGGTTAGAGTTCTGCTACAATCCTGAGGTCAACGTAAGAGGAAAAAGTAGTAGTAGTTTGTGAATATGCATTCCAGGTGTTGGAGGCTTACTATAAACCCCTTAATTACAGCCCTGATCAACTCTGAAGGTAGATCTGCATGAAGGAATGGAGAAGGAGGCGTAAGACAGCTAGAAGCACAAGCCATAGCGTGAAGCACCTGGCTGCCAACCTCCAGCAGTAACGGAAGACTCCGATTCTCAGAAACGGTTTGGCTCACAGGCTAACTGAGGGTCCCGACCAGCAGTGACATCGAATGACATTTCCTCAGGATTCCTCCACTAAACTTTCACATACGTCCTACGGCTTACAAAATAAACCCACCCTTCTACTTCAAGGATTAATTAATTTAGATTATTTTGGAGCCACCCGCTAGCCAGAGGAGTCAACTGTTGGGAACTCAGTGACAGCAGATGCTCCTCCAGAATTGATATCAATCAACTCACCTGGGGGGAAAAGCAGCGTTTCCATCCAGATTAAGACTGCCCCCCCACCCTCTCTCTCTCCTCAAGTACATATTGGAGGGGGATGGAGGGAGATACACATCCAACCCCCATTTTGCACAGGGGACCGATCCGTTTCCCAGTAGCTGCCAAGGATCCAGGTTCATGGGGCTGCCGAGTTTCTCCTCTGACCTTCCCTGCTCTTGGTCTTCCCTTTGAGGCACTTCCTTGCTCCGGCTGCTCTTCAGGCGGATCGAAGGGCCTGGGCCAAGACCTGGAAGGAGCCTGCCCACACCAGCCCAAAATAACCCTCAGGTGACACCACACGCAACCTAATGGCTGTCGGAGTACATAAAGCATCACCCGAGCCAAGGCACCCCTTCTTGTTTCCTGTTAAGGGGGAACTATTTTAGCACGGGACTGCTGGAGAGAAGCTTTAGGGGAATTGGGGATGAGATGAAGGCAACGTCTTGAGGACATGGCTGGAAAAAAGAGGTCCACTTATGTTCTGGGGAAGTGCAAATATGGAATAAAGTGTTTCCTTCTGCCTGGCAACACCAAGTTCCTCAGATGGTTTGTGCAGATGTAAACGCTGGTATCTCAGGAGTGATCCATCTCTTAGCACATGCATCCCTTCTCTAATGATATTTGCAGATGAAGACAACATTCTTCAGGGGCAATTCTTCCCATTTCTTTTCTTCTTCAGCCATAACTCAGTGTGGTTTCCTAGGAAACAAAGAAAGAAAGTAAAATTATTAAATTCGTTGGAACAAACCCAAATGATTAAAACAAAACTGACACAGAATGGTTTCAATCCATTGTGTGTATCCTTTTTACTTCCTTCACACATCTCCGAAAAGCTAATTTAGCATCCCCTTCCTTCAATGGGGGGCTGCTGAGCGGATGGGCGGTGGGGTCTCCAGCCTTATGGTCTTGGGGGGCCCCTATCTGCTGCCCCACTCTCAACAAGTGACTGGACAATTGGCAGGCTCAAATAAACGGCAAGCATTCTGGAGATGCTTCATCTTCCTAACTTCCCTTTTGACCCCCTCTAAATAGTCCTTTCGCTTTCTAAGCTCTTTGTGAAATTCACAAGGTAATCCTAGGCCTGTTTACGTAAAAGAAAGATCCCGGCCTGTTTAGTAAGTGCAGAGGATGGCACCGATAAGAAAGAGGGAGACGGAGACAGAGAGAGAGGGAAATGGAAAGGGCTAGAATGTTGCTCCAGTATAAATCTATTTGGCAGGGATGCAAGAGAACAGAAATTTCAAATGAGTGGAGATATATCTGAAATTAGTAGCACCACATCAATAAAAAAATCTGTATTTTATGTTACGGGAATATGTAAACAATCATATGATTGCTTATATACTTTTTTAAAAACATATTTATTACATATGATTTAATCATATGATTTGCATTATTAGCAGCCTGAAGTGGCACACCTGAAGACGCAGTCCTGAAGTTCGGTCAGGATCGGCTGTAAGTGTTCATTAGATGAATATTTCCAGGCGCTTCGTTTGTTTCCCCTGTGATTGTTCGTACCAGGAATTCCCTTTCTAAGTTGCATTTAACCTCAAGGGATACCATATGGTCATTTCTCCATGGGCCGCCTTTGAGCATCCACATTCCACCAATGAGGACCAGCTTTATAGAATTTCGGTGAAGGCCGGGCCAGGCTCTGAAGCTGTAGCATCTCCTCAGTGCTTGGGAAAGAGCCCAAGAGAGTCCCCGTCTCTCTTCTGGGGACTTGGGGAGAGCAAGCAGAACACAGAACATAGAAGAACGGAGTTGGAAGGGGGCTCTTCTAGTCCAAGAGCCCCCTTCTCAGGCAGGAGACCCCAGACCATCCCAGACAAAAGTGGCTGTCCAGACAGATGTGGGAAGAAAGGGATCAGCAGCATCAGGGCTAAACTCTTTGTGCAGGTAGTTTCCAAGGTACTTTCAGATTAATATGAGATTCAGTGTCTCAATGTCTCATTCACAAACACCCTTTTCTATAGAATTTGAACCTGAGCGCTAGCCTTAAGTCCTACTTAGTTATGTATAAGTGCACCACGTATGTTTACCACTAGATGGGGGCCTCCTCTCAGTTGTAAACTGCATCCCTAATCAAGCACAGGATATTGTAACTTTGAAGTAAGTGATTTATGAAAACCTTTGTAATCCAAGTAGATTCCTGAATTGGTGCTCTGGCTGCTAATTTCATACTCCAGAGGGGAGGTGGGGGAGGACAGAAAAGAGAATCTAGACTTCTCCTGAGTAGGGAAGAACTGGTTGGTGGTGTAAAAAAGGTGGAAGGACTATTCTGCCTTGATGTGGATATATAGAAAAAGTATAGATGTGTAAGAAATAGAGTTAGACACACTCTGGATTCATAAAAGGCAATTTTTTAAACAGAAGCTTGTCAAGAAAAGTTTGGACCTCCATTTGTCCAGGACGTTATAAGGTCTCCTGCCTTGGCTAAGGGGTTGGACTAGAAGACCTCCATGGTCCTTCCAGCCCTGGGATTCTGGAATCCTAATTTTGCTAAGGACAGGTTTCCCTGTTGCAAAGGGATTGAAACTCACCCTTCCACGTCTCCTTCTTTGTTCTTTTTGAACCAATGAGGGGGGGAGGGGTGGATCCACTTTGCTTAGATCTGAATCAGCCCCATCAGAGAAGGGGGGGGGGGTTTACCCATCATGTCTGTTCAGTTTTCATAGAAACATAGAAAACTGGCAGCAGAGAAAGACCCAGTGGCCCACCGAATCTGCCCTTTGAGTTTTTTGTTTGTTTTTGTTTCCTGTTTAATTTATTTTTTTAATTTTTGTCACCTCTTGCATTGCAATAGACAGCAAGACAAAAAAGCCAGACACCCAGAGATACGGTGCCTTGAAAGTTTGGTGCTGAATATTTGGGATTATAGCTGAATAGCTGGGAGAGTGAATATTAATTAGCCCATTATTAGCGTTTCCTGTTGCACAGCTGACTGGGTGGAGTTGGCTAATGAATTCAAGGGGACGTTTTGGGGGTTAAAATTCAATCTGCTGGCTGAGCGACTGGGCTCCTGGCTCCTTCTTTGTTATTGTTCTCACAATCCCCGGACTCCTGCCCAGGTTCTGGTTCAGAGCATCCCAGGAAGAAGGTTACTGGCTCATGTTCCATTAGCAGAAACAGAACGCCATACAAAGTGCAGGAAGCTTGGGAGCTTTTCTAAAAACAAGGGACAATTTCAAAAAACACAACATGGAAGCAAAGCAGACGGAATGAACAAAGCCCAGGATGGTGAGCTGCATAAAGGATTCAGATTGAAGACTTCTGCAGAAACTTGGGGAAAGTGGCAAAGTCAAAGCACGCCTAGTGTTCATAGCTCCTAGCCTTTTAAACTCATATTAATGCTTTTATTATTTTTACAATATTTTATTATTGTAACTTTATGATCTGTTTCTACTGTACGCTGCCCAGAGCCACCTATATGAGATGGGCAGCTATATAGACATGAGGGAGGAATAAATAGAATAACAGACTCCTGGGTGTCTGTCCAGGATTCTCTCTGGCCCATATGAGTTCTAAACAAAACCAAGGCCTTCCTCGAGGAGGAAGTGAACTGAAGCCAGAGTGTTGGGGTCCCTTCGCCCACCTTCTCTGAAGGAGCCTTTCTTTGGCTCTTCTGCTGCCCCGCCTGAGCTCTGGACCTTCTCTCTGGGCTTCCAGGGACGGGGAGGCAGCAGCTGGTCCCAAATTTTCTCAGAGAGAAGAATCTGAGTGATGCATCAGACTGGAACTCTTCTCCAAAGGACGACTGAGCCATTGTTTTTAGCAAATGACTTATTTAAGGCAAAATTAAGCTGGTTATCATTTGGCACTTCCCAGACTCTGAGAACCAAAGAATTTCCTCTTTTCTTCTGCTAGGATGAGATACACAGCTGAGCTGTTCCAGATGGACATTTTTTTAATGATGGAAATTACAGTATATTTACTCTAAGCATTTCAGATAGGAAATACAAAGTTTTCCACCCCCACCACACCCTCAATTATCTAACATTAAGTTACAAAGTAATACATTTTAACTAAGGTTCTTGATCTCAATGTATCCCTGCCAATCAGAATCCGTGCTCCTTGGGCCAAGATATTGCAGAACAACAGGACTTGGAAGGGACCTTGGAGGTCTTCTAGCACAAGCAGGACTGAGTTTAGTGTCCCAAAGGGGCTTTTCCACAAGGCAGCTGGACTTTCTTGGCTTTTTTCTTTGGAAATGCTTCACCTCTCACCCGAGAAGCTTCTTCGGTTCACGAGTGATGGGGATGAGGACGGATCAGTGGTGGCTTCCTACCCGTTTGCTCCAGACCTTGAGAACCGGTAGTAGCAGCGGCCGGAGGTCATCACGGAAGCTTCTGCGCATGTGCAGGAGTGCCACGCATGAGCGTGTCCTCCCGTTGAGAACCAGTCGCGGAGGGAAGTGGAACCCACCCCTGGGAAAGATGCGCTGTGTAATTGTGAGGGAAGCAAGTTCCCCTTAGAAAAAAGGATTGCAAAACTGGAGGAGATTGTTAACAGTTCCCTTCTCACAAAAGCCTGCACCTTTGGAAGGTGGCATGTCGATGTAATAGAACGTAATGTAAAAGTCATGTTTTAGTTTTAGACAGTTTTATTGCTTCATGGGTCTCATGGACCAACAAAGCAGCAGTGGCAGCCTTGGGGTTACAATTGTAGTGGAAAGAATATATTAATTGGCGACTAAATACTAGAAGTTTAAAAATCCACAAAGGAACAAGTAACTTGTCTCTTTTTATCCCTGCTTTAAGGTTATTTGGCATCCTTTACGCAGACAGCCCCGAATGGCGCTCGGGGGGCTGAGTTCCACCAGGCCCGTGTGGGGAGGCAGAGGAGGGAGGGGGCAGGACGGAGGGGTGAAGCGGATCGAGGCATCTTCAGGGGATACTTAGGCTGAATTAAGGTTTAAAACCGCAGCTCAGCCTCTTTGGATGAGAGGCGGCCTAGTATCGCAGGAGGTTGTCTTGGCATGCTAAATATAGTCTGACGGTGATGGCTCCCTGGCTAATGCGTTCAGTCTGGGATTTTCGTTTTGAGGTCTTCATTCTTCCAATTTTTGGCTGCTTTCTCCTGTCCCCCCTCCTCTTCCTTTTTCTCTCTCACCCAAGAAAGAGCTCCAGAGTGTGTCAAAGCTTGCACTACGCTTTTAGCCAGCTTGTGTGGAACTAGTTAAAATATTCTCAGATAACAGAATGAGGATTATCTCCCACCGCTGGGCAACGGAGATGCTCCAAGGATTAAAGCCCTCCACTCTTGACTGAGTTACATGTTTCCCTCTGCTAAAGCCCATTGAAGCCAGCAGGGATCTCAGCCCAGCTGTGACCTAGAACGTTGCCACCTTTTATCCAAGAGCGGAATAAATTATTGTAAGATCAGCACAGCAGCCTTCTGTCGCATTGCACTAAACTGCCTTTTAATAAGTTGTAATAAGTTAAAAAATAGTAAATAAGCAATTAAGTAAAAATACATCGAAATAATAAATCTGACTACTGATTTAAACAGTGGCCCTCATCAGACCCTCATCAGAATTCACAAAACCTCTTAGTAATGGCTTATTACCACAGGCACCAGGGAACTCTCTCTACCCCCAGGGACTCTAAGTTGTATAAACCTCCCCTCCCCAGGCTGGTTGGGGGACTCTGGGAGTTGAAGTCCACAAACGTTAAAGTTTCTGGGATTGAGAAACACGGATTCATATAATGTCCTAAATCCTCTTAGGCTCACCATGGGACCCCAGGGCTGCCTTTATAAGGTGTGTGTGAGTGTGTGTGTGTGTGTGTGAGAGAGAGAGAGAATTTGACAATTATTTCCCATCCTGGATTTCTTGTCCTGTCCTTCAATTCCACCTGATCCTCAGAAAAGCACAGGAACACTCTGAAATCATTCTAAAGGTACAAGGAATTTCGTCTTTTCATTTGTTCCATTTGGAGGGGGGGTGGAATAGATCCCAATATTTTTAAATCTTGTAACTGTAAGAGCTCTTCAAATTACCGTATTTGCTGTCCTGCTTGGCCCAAGGGCAGGAGTTCACGAGGGAGCCACGGCCCTTGGAGGGCACAGAGGTCTCACCTGTAAGAGGAAGACGCTGAATGGTAGAAAAGCGTTAGAGGCTGACGGAAGGATTCCTTCACGGTGGAGTTCTTCTGGCCCATTTGGGCATCTTTGGGCTCTTTGATGCTTGCTCTCACTTTTGGCTGTTGCTTCATGTGATTGTAATCCTCCAGGGTTTTGTTTTTGTTTTGTTGTTTTAAGAGAAAAGGGATTGTTAGCTGGTCCTGCCTCTCCGTCCTCGGTTGCTCAGTGTAAATGCCCCGAGTCTCTCTGTGAGGTTTCCAGCCTTCCTAACAGCCCTTTGGTGGGTCACAAAAGAAACATCTGAAATTCATAACATGAAATTAATAGCATGTGTTTCACTGAGGCAACTGCTGACCTTTCCCTTACTTTAGCTGAACATTCGTCCTACCCAAATTCAAGTCTTAAAAATGTTTCCTTCACAAGAAAACCTTCGAGGAGAGAAAAGCTGAAATCTGAGGAGCGGCCAGTCTGCATGGTAACCAAGGAAGCTTTAAAATTAAGGGAGTCTAAGCCTGAAAAGCATCTGTGAGATAATGAGGTTCTGACACTTGCAAGCAGCAAATATGTAGTGGCTGTTTTATCAGCTACACACTGTCCAAAGTTAAGTCTTTATCCCGTGGACCAATGACCACTGAGCGGAAGGTATATTTGATAAGATAGCTTGGTGTTGTAGGTGGATATGTAGAAAATATTTGCTACCAATAAAGGAGGATATTTGTAGCTCAGGGTAGAGAGGAGGGGCCCTTGTTGTCTCTGAGCTTGATTGTTTTCTTGCAGATGTTTCATTACCCAACTAGGTAACATCATCAGTGCTAGAAGGGTTGCTGTTTGCTGTCAGTTTATATTCTGGTGTCTTGCCTGTCTGTGGGGGTGTCTTAGAGATTCTTTGGTTGGGCTGTTTAATGATGAGTTCTTTGGCAGTTTCTTCACTGGGGTGTTGCTTACTTGATTGTTGGTCTTTTGGCTCTGATACAGTTTTGGATTTGGTATGAAATGTCTGCCATTATGTGAGAAATTATATCCTGAAGAAACAAAAGCTTTGAATTTCAGAGCTAGCTAACATGGAAGACGCAAGAATAAAAACAGAAAGATCCGCTTGCCTGTTTTTCTACTGCTATCTGCTTAATGAATTATATCAATCTATAATAGCCCTATCGAGCTGCTACAACAACCATCTCTTACAGACTTGCTCCTACAGAATGACAGAGCTGGAAGGGACCCAGGAGGTCTTCTAGCCCAACCCCCTGCTCAAGCAGGAGCCCTTATGCCATTCTGGACCCACGGCTGTCTTGAATGTTCCTTAGTGTAAGTTCCACTTATACAAATCAAAAGAGGTGGAAAAAGAAATCACTTGGAGCAGTTTGAATAATGGGCAATAGCACCGAAAGGGGGATTAGCTCTGAGCTTGCATTGACAGCTGAAGGAAAGAAGTTACCAGCGGAGGGAGCCTCCATTCTGCAGCCTCATCAAGGAGCCTGAAGGCCCATCAGGTCGTGCAAAGGAGACCCTTCAGTGGGAACCGGCAGAATTCTCCCTCAAGAAGAGCATCGAGCAGCGCATGACGATGGGAGGCAGCCGGTGTGCGCCTCTTTGTGGTGGTGCTGGTGGTGAATTCCTTATTGTGTAGGGACATCGTAGCTAAACACAGCACAGGTGAGGTCTTGTTTTTCCCAGACTTCTCCCATCATGGCTGCGCTTTGTCCTCCGCTGAGTCCGTTGCCCTGAGCTCTGCCAGCACTGGAGTAGCGTTTCCCACCCTATTTCAAGGCCAGCTTCAAGATTCATAAAAACAGGATTTATGACTTTGGAAGAGAGTCAGGTGATTCGGGAAATGAAAAAAGAGGCAGCCTGGAAGGAGAGAAATTTATGGTGATATAACTTTTTATAGCCAACTTCTATCAAACTTCCATACAATGAGTTTTGGGTAGGGAAGAGTTTCCCTCCATTAGGGAGAAAGAGGCTCTTCTACTGTATATGTGCTTGGAAGGGAGAAATGGTTCTCATGCCTTTTGAGACTGACCAGAGTTGGGGCTGTTTGCATCTATCCTTTTAGCCCAGAGATGTTAGGAGAGAGGAAAAGAAAACTAAAAATAAATCGTTGAATCCCCAAATGGGGTCTCGGAAAGAGGCTTCAGTCCTACCACTGAGCTCCCTGGATGAGAGAAGGGAGAAGGGTTCGGCTCATAAGGACAGGGAGACGAGTTGGATTTGAACATGGGAAATTTGACCAGGTGGACTTCGAACTGAATCTGAATGTGCAGCTCAGAGATAAAAGGACTTTGGACAAGAACTAGCAGACTATTGGGAGCGAAAGGCCGCATGAGCCTTGCTGAACCTCTCAGTAGAGAAACCGAAAAGAAGACGGGCTCACAAAGCTCATGGCCGCTGTTACCTGTACACAGCAGAGCTCAGAGCCTGGGAAATAAACCCAGGTGGGTCTGGACTCTTAGAGCAGGAATGGCAACAGGGCCGAACCGGCAGGCCTGAGGGACCCCGTGGGATGGTTTCCATGATGGGACAGGACGTTCCATGTACACAACGTCTCCAAAAGGAACAGGCAGAAGATGAGGGGGGGGAGGGGCTTGCAGCCTGCCTTCAAAGCCTCCACACCTGCTCAGAAACCCAACCGAATGAACTTGGCCGTGGTGTGCAGAACATCTGGGTTAAAATAAGCAGAAAAACAAATGGTGTTGATTTTTACTTTCGCCTGCCCACCCAAGGAGAAGGGGATGAATCTTTCCAAAAGCAAATAAGAGACCCCTCAAAGAGGCATGGGGAGGTTGGGGACTTTCATTCTGCTGACATCTGTTGGGAGACAAACGGCCAAGCGCAGCCATTCCAGAAAGTTCTTCACTTCTCCTCCTACTGACAACTTTCTCCTTCAGAGTGGGAAGAAGAGGCTGAGCGTCAGCAGACGAGAGGCTGGCAACGTAAACCTCGCTGGCACCGCTCTCTCTCTCTCTCCTCCCTCCCCCTCCTCCTCCTCCTCTAGGGGAAGGCAGCCATCAGCTGCCCCCAGTCAGGATGAATCTCTGGGCACCCTAAAGTCCATCCAGAGTTCTTCTACCAAGAAAAAAACTATACAGAGAAAGGTTCCTTTGGCTTTCTCAACCTTGGCAACGTTTAGATGGGTAGACATCCACTCCCAGAATTCTCTGGCCAGCACCTGATCTAAGGTCGGTCGGTCGCTTTCTCAGCTTCTCCCGTCCTCCAGTTCTTTTCATTCTAATAAACAACAGGCACTTCCATGCAAGGGGCTTGACTATCCCTCTGAAGAACAACCCAGGACAGCTGGCTCCCTTCTTTCTTCTTCCACTTTCTGAAAAAGAATGGTCAGCAAGGGCATTAGACGTCTTCCGACCTGTAGCTGCTCCACTATCACCAGGGTTTCTCAACCACCTGCTGGCTGGGAGGAAATCTGGCAGTTGAAGTCGCCAAGGTTGAGAATCAATGGCCGATTGCCTTGAGAACCTGACGCCACTGATCCTGAGAGCCTCCATCCAGACTCTCTGCCTGGGTAGGTGGGCTGGTACGGAAGACCCAGAGAGGTGGAAACAACTTACTTCCGCCAGACTTTCTTGCTCCCTGTAAAAAGCAAGGTTTCCCCATTTCTTCCAAGTCAAATAGTACCATGAAGTGGGCCTGCAGTGCGGTGTTTCATATTGCTGTAGGCAAATGCCCTCCTGCAGGTGTGTAGTCGTGGCAGGAATGCCCCCTCCCTCTGGCCACTGGACCCTTAACCCCCACAGCCACACCAACCTGGGCTGCCACTGGGCTGCCTGTCCTCTTCTGAAGGTGAACAGACCGATAAAACTCTGGACCTCTTTGGGGGGCTTCTTTCTACAGATTCTTTGGTGGAGCACTGAAAGAGTTTTCTTGAACAAGTTCTCCCTTGAAACCCTAAAGAAAGTTGGTTGGCTCTTCCTCCAGCAGGCGAAACCTATGAGCTTCCCTCTGGTATCTCCCCCCACCCCCCACCCCAAGTCCGATTTTGGGCATGCTGGAGAAGGGATGTCAATAGAGCAGAGTTGATGCAGAAGGAAACCACATTCAACATTCAGTGGGAACCACCTATCCTCAGAGACGTGGCCGTGGCAAGGAAAAGAACTGCCACGAAAGTTGAACCAGGAGGCCACTTTCTGGGTTAGGGTGGATTTTCATCTGGGTTCATCTCCAGACTGTTTTAATAGGGGGGACAAGCAGCTCACGGCCACGTAGAAGATCCTTCAAAGAAAGCAGAGCCACGAAATCCCCCTCCCTGTGAGTGGATGGGTCCTAAAGGAACCCCTTGGTGCCCATTTATTATTCCACGCTTACCTCAGACGGGTAGCCAGTTATCTCTCTGAACTCAGAAAATCCTTTGATGATGAGGGCATTACGTGTGTGAGTGTGTGTGTCACAATGAGAGAGAGAGACAGACAGAGTTTCCTGGCATCATCTATCTGTTTATTTATTTAAAACAAATTGGCCATCCAATTGAACCAAGGACCAAGCTAATTGCGGGAGGCTTCAGAAAATTAAACAGGACCTGACAAAAAGATGACAAAATCCATGGAACAAAAACCAGTAAACGATAATAAAACAATCCATCAAATAATAAAATGTCAGCCCAATACATGGCAGCCTGGAGGAAGAGCCAGTCCTTCCGAAGCCAGCACACACAGATGGGGCTAATCCTAAGCAGGGGGACGGGGGTCCTTCCAAAAGGAGGATGTCGCAGCTTTCTGTTGGCCAACAGAGTTGAGGGCATGTCTTCGTGATGCAGGTGGAGTTCTTGGACTTTCACCGGGTCTCCTTCCAGTCTGTTCCTCTAATTTCTCCAAGGAGAAAGAATCTTACTAATAAAACATGTTCTGCATGAGAGTTACAGAATAACAGGAGTTGGAAGGGATCCTGGAGGCCACCTAGTCCAACCAGCTCAAGGATGGTGACGTGATGGACCAAACATGTAGAAGAGACCATGTTCTTCAGTGGAGTCTCTGGGCCACTTTGGAGAAACGTTTGAGATCCACAGACTGTGATTTAAAAAACCCTCAAGATTTGGTTGTGATGCAGCAAGCAAATTTCTGCTTGGATTTTTGGTCACGCATGTGCAAAACATGTTAGGTGGATCTTTGATTAGACCATTCCTGCTACCACACCATGACTTATGGAACTCCATGTCATCACTGTGGAAATTAAGCAACTGGTTTTCAACTTACACCCAGATAAAGACCACAGCAGTTATCTTCAGAATTGCTTTCACTGCTGAGAATAACTGCAATTCCTTTCTCCACAAAATTGTGTTTTATTTCTCTCCATGGCCTCAGAAACAGCCCCAAGGAGGGTGAAAATGATCACTCACTTAGCATATTATGTGTGAGCAGGTCCTCTGAATGTTTGCTGCAAGAGGCAAAACAATTAACTTTAAAGGTTAATTAAAGGTTGCCAAAGGGGAATGTAAGAATTTTTGGATTAATTTACTTCTGTCTTTTCCTTTGTTTTTCTAAAAGTGACTCTGGATGTGCTTCCAATTTTATCAAATAGGATTCTATTTACACAAGTGTTTCTATGCTGCACGTGTGTGACACTTTCAGTCCCTTGTCTGTGGGATACAGCTATGAAACTGAAGAGTCTAGAAGTTTTTGACATCAATGCTGAAGTTTTCACAGATGGGCAAACAATGAGTCTGTTCTTGGCCAGAGAGAAGAGCAAAGGACCATCTTGAGAACTTTTACAAAGAATTATGTGCTCTGGTCATAGTCATGAACATTATTAAAAAATGTGTGATTGCAGCATGAATTCAGATCATTGAGATTTTATTGAAATGGTCCTAGATATCAATGCATTTATTCTACGCTCCTTCTGAAAGAAAGAATTCCATTCATATTGCAGATCGTAAAGTTAGGAGGAGAGAGAAAAGTTCTCACTAACAGACAAGAAAGACCAGCCTGTTTCTTCACCAGAGTCCCCCTCAATGGCAGCCATTGTCCTTAGCCGAAGGATGGCACTCTACGTCACATGCCATTGTGGAGGAGGACGGGCACACGGTGCGTCCCGGAGGGGGCTATCTAGCCCATCAAGTCTATCATACACGCCTGGCTCTGCCCAACCGGAGGACTCCATTCCTGGAAGGACCCGGCTTGTTCTTGGCACTTGGCAGGGAACCGTCCTTGGCAGGAGTGGGTTCCACTTACCTTTGCTGCCGGTTCGGAACGGTGGCGCTTCTACGCATGCGCAGAGCGTCTGTGCTGACGTCCGGGCAGGTGGGCGGAGCCTCCTGTCGCCTGCACCAGGATGAACCGGTAGGAACCCACCGCTGAGACGACGCCTTCCTGATGGGATTCTCCAATGAATATCGTACAAAATTATATTCTCCTTCTTGGTCGCTACTACTTCCTACGCTCTGTGCCCGGCATAAGTGTAGAAGAGAAGAAGCCGGATGGAGACCCCCCAGTCAGAGGTTCAGTCCTTGGGGGGGGGGGAAGACCAGGGTCTCTGAAGAAGGCCAAGCTGAGAAGGTGTCAGCCGTTCAGACTAGTTCAGGTCAGGAAGCAGAACCCTTAAGCAACCCTGGAACTCTGGGCTGGGCAACCTTGAGAGCCTGGCAGACTTTCCCCTCCCTCCCTCCCTCCCCCTTATATCCCAGGGAGTTAAGGCAGAGCTAGTTTGAGTTTCTTCCTAATGTTTTCTTCCTGCCCTGGACTTAAATCATGTTTTGCTAACTGCAATCCTATCGTTTCTCCAAGGTCATGCCTGTGGCTGATTGCGCCAGGGAAGGAGAGGGCGATCGCCTCCTCTTAATACCTCTGCATTCCCAACGGCCCCGCCCTCAGTGGTTTCTCTCTAGGAAATACAATCTTAACATTTCCTCTCTAAGGCCTTATAAATCCTTAGGGAAGGCGGGCATTGACTGGGGAGCAGGTTGCCAATTTTACTGAAGCAAGGAAGTCCAAGGTTTCAGCCTCCTCTCTCTCAAGCTGTGGAAATGTTTTCACGGTTCCATGACTGAAACTCTGGATATATTTTTTCCCCAATTGGGAAGCATGTCTATGTAGGGTCCTTCTTTGAGAAAAGGCTGGACCACATGGGTGCCACCATGGCAAGCAGTTCCACTCCTCCGTAGGAAGATCTTCCGTTCAGGAGAGCCAGCCAATGATCTATATCAGAGATGGGCAACTACAGCCCCTTTACGACTGGTGGACTTCAACTCCCAGAATTCCTGAGCCAGCCCAGACTACGGGGAGGGGGAGTCCAGAGGCCGTAAAAGGGCCGCGGCTGCCCATCCTTGACCTCTATCTTTGCGGCCAGCTGACTACCTTCTCCTGCCAGCCAGATATAAGAGGAAAGAGAAACGGCTCTCAGCTGGGCATCCTCTCCGGGAATCCCTGCCCCCTGTCTTAGGTTAGCTGGCAGAGAGGGCTAACCCTGCCTTCCTGGCTCTGCTCTCTATCCCCAGCCCTGCAGGAGCAAAGGCATCTTATGGCTGCTTACAACGAAAAGAAAATGTGGAATATATCTCGGCAACGTTATTTTTATTTCCTGGGAAACTGACAGAGAGGGACTCGGTGTTCGTAACCGACAGCCTCCCTTCGTATGTGTGTACCTGCATTCCTGCCCATTTCGCTTCTCCCGGCGCTTCCTCCCTGCCGATGTTCAGCTGGCCTTTGTCCAACGGCACCTGCCTTGCCACAGGGGAGCCGCCTCGGTCAGCTGGGCTGCGTCCGATCTCCGAACCTTTCGCTTCCCAGCCCACGAAAGCTCCGATCACGACGATCCAAGCCTGGTGGCAGAACTTCCTCTTCCTTTGGAAGCCACACCTGACAGCAGGGCAGGTCCCACTGTGGGCCCAACGTGGTCCAGGAGGGGAGAGAAAATGAACACTTGGTGGGCTCCTTTCCTTCCCACCCCATGGCGTGGCTCTCTGCATCTATGCGGCCAGCATTGTGTCCGTGACAGCCCCCAACTCTCCTTCGCCAGCCAGTGTTAAGAAGAGACCCTGGCCCAGGCAAAGCCCCCCCCCCACGAGAGCCACTTCCCTCCTGGCTTCTCTTCCCTCCCCCTCTGTCCCTTGGTTCTGCTGCCAGCCCTTCCAGAGGGGAAGGCGGGGGGGGGGGGCGCACCGGTCCTG
>JANHFK010001955.1:35467-49274 GCA_036250565.1 Sibynophis collaris | reverse complement strand
GGCAGTGTTCTGGATCAAGGCAAAGGAGCTGCAGGCTTCACTCCGGTCCACCGCTGCCACGGGGGGGGGGGGAACCCAGGTTTAAACTGACTGGCTGGGACTAGCCCAGCCACCTGATTGGTCTGCCGGCCGGCCCGGGACATTTAAAAAGGGCCGTCTTGCAGCAGTTCTTCGCTGGTTGTTTGTAACCAAAGAAATGAGCTGAAGTTACTTTACGCTGTCCGCGTCTTCTTAACCCCCGATCTAACAGGCAGGGACCGGTTTTTCTTTGGTTGTCCCTGACTCTCCCCTGGCTCCTGAATTGGGCTCCACCCTGACTCTCACGGAGACCCCACAACGGAAGGGAAGGAAGCAAGAGGATCTCTGACTTTATACCGGACCCTTAAATAAGGATGGGGAAAGTCTGCCTAAAGAATCACACTCTGACTTCTGCCGATCCCTAAACCTTCAGAGCCTGCAGGGATTATTCACACAAGGGGGGTTGGGGGGGGGTGTTCTCTTCTGGGAAGAGCCAGACCTAAATGATCTGAATTGTATAAAGCAAATTCCCTTTATTTCTATTGTTATTTTATCCCACTCTAATAAAATGTTCCTTGCAACTAAAAAAAACCCCCATCCATATTTCACAATATTCGACTTGGCCTTTCTTTAGCAACAGATAGCCCCAGTCCGAAGCACATGGAAATCCCCAGAATTCTTCCTAGCCGAGCATGTTCTCCAGTCCTTTGGAGGCTTCCGGATGTCGACAGATAAAGGCCTCTCTTGCCTCTGGGAACACGGAAGGCAGGACCCCCCCCACCCCCTCCATTACCCCGAAGGCCTTCTAAAGAAGAGGGCTGAGAACGTCTTGCAACACGGCTTGGCCGGAAGAGCAGCCAGCTCTGAGGGACGGATTAAATGATCAACCCGGGTCAGGCAGTTTGATGGGTAAATCCTATCTGGGAGAGATCAAAACAAACGAGGCTCCTAAGGTTGAAGGATGCACACTGACTGTCTGTGACAATAGCCTCGTTGCCACTACAGGAATGCTCAGGTTATGGGGGATAAGTGAGATTAGTGTGAGCTCTTATTATGGAGAGAATAATTATGATTTCATTGCTGACTCCCATAACTGGAATTTAAACAGCCAATCAATCAAAATGAACAGGAGCGACTGGGAGGGAGACGACTCAGAAAACCACATGTTGAAAACCTCCATTCTTCTCCAGAAGTTTTAATGGGTTAAAACAAGGGGTTAAGCAAATTAAAAACAGGGGGCAGTTGGTGTTTAGGCAAAGATGCTTTCCAAAGCTGTAATGCTGTCAAAATGGCATGAAGAAGTTATAGAGCTGGAGGACTTCATTCCCCCCAACCTCTCTGGGAAGAGGAAGCCAGCCAAGGAAATTCCTCAGCCTTCCCTTCCTGGCAACTCTTTCCTCCAGCCATCCAAGAGGATCGGCTGCTACCTCCGACCCCGTCCGATGCAGAGCCGTCAGGAAGACCGCATGACTTGGCTTCTCAAAACCAAGAGAAGCCATCCGTTATCTCTTGCAAAAGGACATGTTTTTCTTTGGGCAGATAAAAAACAAATGTACAAATTTCAGCAGCAGGAATGGAAGGAAACCCCAGACGGACATGTTTCCAAAGGGAAGTGGGAGCCCGCAGAGCAGAGGGGCCTTTTTCTGGTTCCCAGTCCTCAGGACGACGGGGGAGGGGGAGGGAATCACGTTATTGCTGGTCTCCACTGTGGGTATAAAATGATAGTGCAGATCTATTTTTGTCTTCAGTACAATGTCTTATTTTTTTTCAGGCCCAAAGAATCTGGCAACCTGTGTGGTGTAATAAACAAGGAGAACATTTATAACGGCTGTTCCTGCTGCCAGGACCAATTTTCGAAATCAACCAAATGACCGTGGACTCTCTGTTCAGCGTTTGGGTAAGAAAAATGTATCATTATTCCTCTTGGGGTCAGAAAAGTCCTCTAATAAGAAACACATTTTGGAATCAACAATTCTGTTATTTTGACAATATAATTTATAACCCCCGGAGTACACACGATGCTACACCAGTTCCCATTTGCCAATCTTCCTCCTCTTTGGGCCGGTTGTTAATTTAGGAGTGCTACCTAATACCCTGTGTTTGAGTTAATTGCAATGTTTTGATTTGGGTGCTTTGTCTGCAATTACCCTCCAGTTCTCCCCCATCATCTGTTAGTTAAAGACGTCAAGCCGAAATCGATTCTTCCAGTGTCTAAATAGTGCACGTCAGGATAACAAACAAATGCTCCTGTCACATCTAGCCCAGATCCATGCAAAAATCCCAACCCAGGCTGAATCCATTGAGCTGGCCCTTCACAGAAATCATAAAGGTAGCTGACCTGGCCTGCCAAAATCCAGGTGCCCCTTAGCTGGCCACAAAAGATACAAAGAGGCTTTCATCCTTTGTGATCATCTAGCAGATGAAATCTGCCACCCCCGAATTCACCATTTCAGGAAGAAGAATGACAAACAACAGAAGGTGAACACAAAAAGAGAGCAGATTTCCATAGGCTTGAATGTGCTTCGATCCCAGATCTTGTTCTAAGATCTAATGATGATGAAAACAAACAGGGTTGGATCTGGATGGATCCCAAGTGAGAGATCCCTGGGGATTCTCATGTAAAGTATTCCATGGTGAAAGAAAAATGGGAGACTAAGGCACAATATCTCCATTATTAGAAGAATTTTGGACAGGAGATTTTAAAGGACTGAAGACTTTGCTAAATAGTAGATAAACCTTTATCAAGGAATTTTCAAACTGCCCAAAACTTGAATCTTTCCTGATGAACAGTTGTCTTCTGCTGCCTTCTCTCCCCCACCCTCAAGAATGTCCAAAAGGACATTGTAATCTTAGTCTCTCTGAAATTGATCCCCCTCCAGTCCCCCCCCATCCCCCATTTCTGCCTTTAGAATGAGCAAAGGGATCTTCTGTGTCCCTGGGAGCTTTGAGGAACCTTCTTCACACATTCTGAAGAATATAGAAAGGGAGCTTAAAGATTGGTTTCTTCTCATGTGATAATCACTTGAGTGTCAAATGCCTATAAACAAGTTCTTTAAAATGTAGTGACGTTCCTATCCTGTTGCCCATTCAGTGTTTAAACATGAGGATGCTCCCAGTTCTTGGATCTCCAAGCTTTTGACAAGAGATTAAAAGGGCCCCTGGCTACTAGGCATGGCCTCCAAAGTCAGAACTCATCCTTTCTTCTGATTATTGTCCTGAGTGCCTATTCATCATGACATGACATCATCATCATCATCATGTCCGTTTGGACTCTTGGTGATTCTATGGGCCAGGTCTCTCCACATCTAGACTAGCAAAGTGGATGGAGTCAGTTACAATGGCAATCAGTGCAGTGTAGGAAGACCGGAAGGATCATGTTGGATAGAGGTCATCATGGAAAAGAATCTACCTATGTGGTCAGTAAGAGTTGACATTGGCTTGATGGCACACAATCAATCAATCAATCAATCAATAGCTTAAGAACATTTCCTTGTTCATTTCTCAGGCGCTTCTGCTCCCTCAAAATACAGCAGAGGAACTGGCAATGCCTATCGGAAGAGATGTCTTGTTAGGAAGTGTTGAGATTAGCCAGGTGTGGACTTAAATCGGTTCAGGAACTGCTCTAAGGAACTGCTCAGGATCCATTCTTTCAAATGCTGGCTACTCCATGGTCAGTTTGCACTTGTGGGACAACTACAGATCTGAATGTTCCTAAAATAAATAAGTTGGATTGTACTAAGCAGCATAAGAAATGCATTGCAACTAATGAATTTGTTTTGCTTTATTAAAATAAAAAAGCAATACAACAAAACAAATATATCAGATACGTTTCAAATATTATACAATGTATGGTTTAGATTACTGCCTACTACATTGTATGCATGTGTAACTAATCAAAATAAAAGGGAAAAATAAGAAACGAATTCTTTAGTGCACTTACTACAATGGCTCAAAAATTTCAGAATGTTAATTGCAAAACTTAAGAGCATCTAAATTCAAACTAAAAATAAGACAAAAAGCTTATTGATACATATTATGACAAAAGTCTAGCTAGGAGTGAAATAGGGCATCGTCCTTTGACCTTACAAAAAGTGCTGAGACTATTTTCACACTTGAAGAGAACAAAGATCATTTTATTTGTTCTCCACCCAAGTAACAACTCTGAAAAATCAGGCACTTGGACCAGCCACTCATTCCCAGAATATTGCACTTCTCACTGAGTGCAAGTAAAAGAAATCAACAATTTTATTTGATGCTTGCAAGGCGGCTACAGTCTATTCAAGACATAAAGTGCTGGGAAGCCCCAAATTAATCCAGAGTTGTTGCAACAACCCCAAGAAATCCTTGCTACACAAACAGTCCCACTTCTCTCTGCCCCGAACCTGTTCTTACCTGGAACCAATTACAGGCAAGGGAGGAGAGGTCACCATGGCCGAATCTATTCTAGGGAAGCCCAGCTATCCTTCGGTTGGGGATATTTTAATTTTGATTCCTACCCTGGATTTGGTGGCCGTAATTGGCCTTTCAAATATAAGATCCTATGAAATCCCGCTTGAACAGAGGAATTATTTGGACATAATTGAAAGCACCAGCTAAAGCCCCTGAGCAAATGTAGCTCTCAGAATCCTAGCAAGCAGTTAATACCAGGAGTGTTTCTAATTTGAAACACCATTGTGTATTCAGGATAGGCCATTTTGATGGGTTTGAAGGGTTTTCACGCTTGAAATTGTGTGTTTTGAGTTCAGAACAGAGTTATTTTGTGTTTGAAACACCCCCAAAATCATCAAGGCAATGATCAAATCTGAAATAACCTGCAAACTCAGAATGGGGTAGTTTCAATGTTGAAATGATTCAGACTCCAAACGGTTGTGCAAATCTCTGAAACATAAGGAAGACCATCATTTGAGAGAAATGTACAGTACTGATATATAAAGTAAGGTTATGTTTTAAAAACATAAAATTGTGTAAATGTCTATTGAGATTCTCAGTCATCCTTCTCCTGGGAGGTGCCCCTCAAACGGCAACTGGACTTTCCTTCCTTCTTCCTTGAAGAGGTTTTGCTTCTCACCCAAGAAGCTTCCTCAATTCTGAAGAACTTCAGGACTGAAGAAGCTTCTTGGATGAGAAGGGAAAAAAGGAAGTTTGAAAAGCACTTTTGGGTGCTGCCCATTGGCTGCTGCTCAAGGCAGATAAATTGTACACTTCTTATATCAATCAACTGAAAGTCCATCAGATCAGTAGGCTCATGCCCACTCTTCTTGAAGAAAGAGGACTCAGTTGTGTCGTCAGGAAAACCCCTCTGAGGTCCTTGAAACATAAGAAAAAGAAACCCTCAGCTGATCATGAAGAATTATAGCTACAGTACAGAGTAAGACCTATAATCTCTTTACATTATCCCATAAATATTGCAGGCAGAAGATATGGAGTTAGCCTTGGAAAAGTTTATTTAGGCCACCAGCCAAATTAAAACAGTCTCAAAAATACCCAGCCTAGACTTTGCGTCAAACCTGTAGTAGAGTAGTAAGAAGAAGCCTCTTCAATCTCTTTAAGACAATTGCCAGATTTAAAAATAAATAGCTTAGACTGACTATCAACGCATTGGCTTGGTCTTCAGGACCTGCTTAATGGCCAGAATGCAATTCATCCAACTTTGGAGCTGCTGCAGCTTCTGTTGGAGGGGGGGAGAGGTCAAAGCAGGCAAGATGGAGGTTGTGGCATCTGCGTGAAACTCCACCCAGCTGGTCAACGGAGTCCATGGCAGCTGAGACGGAAGCGGAAGCCTGAGTGGCAGCTGACAGCTGTCCTGCTTGTCAATGGACGAGGGCCTATAGAAAGAGGGAGTCTCTACTAGGAAGCCCCGCCCACCATCCTGGCTGTTTGGACTCACCTTCTCCCACAGATGTGGCTTTTCTGGAGACTTAAACTGACTGGGGAGGATTCCCCACCAATTCCTACTTGCATCCAGTTCCTCCACCTGGACTCCTAACCCTTTCAAGCTTTCTGTCAGTCCAGAAGCTGGACTGGAAATAGAACTTAAGTCACACTTCCTAGCTGCTGTTTATTATTGCTTTATTGCAATAAATTAAATCTTGCTTTCTTATTGTTTTGGCTTCATGGATGAGTTGACCTACTGATGCTTCCCTTTTCCTCTGAATCCCTCTGTGGAAGCCCTTTGCACCCTTCTTCACATTTTTCACCCCCCTGGGTCCCTTTCCAGCCGTAGCTTCCCTGGCCTCCTTCCTCCAGTCCTCGGCTGCCACCTGTGTCCACCTTCTCCTCCTTGACCAATATGGCATCTTGCCAACATGTCGCCTTTCTTGTCTTCAGATCTGCATTAAGCCCATGGTAACCCTGAGCGGTCAGTGAGCAAATGGTCGTAACTCAAGGATTACCTGTACCTTTGCTTCCTTTTGCCACTGTCATTCTACTCCTATTTGCAGGCTTTTTATATTTTAGGACTTCTCCAATTCTTTTTCTTCTCTTTTGCAGCCTCCAGATGTTGCAAGGTCTGCTCTCCAGACCTTTTTTGGTCTTTCTTACGGATGGTTACACCGGGGGTGTTTTGTGATGCTGCTATTGTATTGGCGTGATGACGTCCTGCTGCCATACAGTGTGGTGGAAATGCTTGTTTGGTGCGAGATGCAGAGGTTTTTAAAGCCCTTTAAACATGGCAACCGTTACCTGGGAGCTTAAGTTTCAGCCCTCTTGTTTCCTATCCAAAACCCCAGGGCTGAACTTCTGCAGTTGCTACTGAATCTCAGCCCTGGATTCTTGGAGGCATCCAGGATCCCGTGCAGGGTAGGAGTGGCCCATTTCATCCCGGTGGGATCAAACTAAAATAAATGAACTATCCCTAAACTTTTCTAAACCATCTGGAAAATTTGGTCCGATGGAACAATAGGGGGGTTTGGTTTTTTAAATGCCTTGGGTGGAAAAACACCCCCCCCCCCTGTTTAGGCTAGTGGAATATCCGAGCAGGCCTGCTTTTTGAAAGGAGGATGATGAGCTGGGAATTAAATGAAGCTTAGCCTGTGCTACACTTGCTTCTTTTCATGACATATTGAAGCAATCACTTACTTTATTTTTTCATAAGATCAAAATATGCGAATCTGGCCATATCATGCCAGATGAAAACCAGGGAGCAGGAGGATGAGGGAGGATGGGCATGTTTTTCTTTTGGCTCCCAGTCAGAAATTGTTTGGAGCTGGAGTTTCCCAGGGCAGGAATGCTCAACGTGCCAAGGACTTACCTTCCATTTGCTACAGGGAGGAACACCAGAGGCATAAAGCAGGTTCAATGTTAAGCCAGGGGAAGAGGGGCTTAAATTCAGGAGGGTCTAAGATGTGGGTTGAGGTCTTGACTGTCAGAAGACACCGGATTGTGGGAAGTGATTGGAGGTCCTTCTGTGATCGGCTGTTTCTGGGAAGCCAAGAGAGAGCCAGCCCAAAGCACCACGAGAGCCATATTTAAAAGGAACCCGAAGACTGGGGCACATTACTGAGGCAGTGATGCGTATCAGAAACTTCTTCCCCTTAAGACCGGCGAAGATCTTATGAATTTTCAGTGTGGTTTTCTTAATTAAAAAATAAAAGACCAAAAGTCTTGCCAGCAAAGTTTGACCCTTCAGTTTGGGGCTGAAACTGGGAGGTCACATATGGCTTGAGGTTGTCCATCTTCCCTCCAAGCATACAGAAGACCATGAAAAATAGTCCACAGACATGCAATGACTTCTGACCTGAAGGAGATTATCTTAGTCCTTCTGGCCTGGACCTCTGAGGATCGTAACCGGCTTGAATCCTTTATGGGATTAGACAGCTATTCCTAATTCAAAAAAAATGGAACCGGCTAATTCCTTGCTTGCAATGCTGGAGAGCAGAATGCAGCTGGAAGTGCCAGAGAAGACCTTAAGCCCCTGAGATCTGCACTCTTCTTTGTTCCAGCAACCCTCGTCTTAGGATGTCTGGGAAAAAAGCAAACAAAACATCTGCGAGGAAGAGAAACATAATTTGCCTGGCAAATAGGCAATCTCACCCAGGGTGTCCCGTAAGTAGAACGGCCCTTCTCTTCAAGCAGAATTACAAATCTGAAGCAACAGATCAAATTACGCCTTCTACTATCCAAGGGTTCGGCTGGGAAAACATTCCTAGTGATTGAAACAAGGGTTTATTTTCTTCCGAGTAACTCTATCGGCCCACCTTTTGTTGACCTATTTCAACTTTTATTTAAGATTTTCTTGTGACGGATGGCCAGAAGAAGAAGAAATGAGTCTGTTTCCATTCATGCCAACCACCAGTTGAGCCGTTCAGAAGGCCGAGTTGAAAAGAAGGAAGGAAAGACAGGAAGCGAGGAGAGGGTCTGCCATTGCAACCATCACTGAGACCAAATCCATTTGGGTGCCGTTTGGTCTCCCTCCGCGGTCTCGGTTTCCCCCCCGGCATTCAAGGCTGATTTCACAGAGAGGATCCGGATGTCCCTCCCTCTTGGCTGGACTCTCGGCCTCCTTACTTTGTACCACTGGGATCCCTTCAAGGAACTTGACTTGCTCTTCTACCACAGAAGATTTTTGCCACAGAATTCTTAAATCCCCAACAGTTTTGCAATTCCTTGTGGTGATAAAATAACAACAACCACACACACACACACACACACACGGATCCCTTGTTGCATGTGCAGAGAGTGTGACGTTTCTTCCTTAGGTTGAAGAGCCTGAATTTCAGTGGCAAAGTATTTGTGTATATGTAACTCATGGATATGTTATTGAAGTGGAAAGGCCGGCACTTCTGCCAGTTATAAAAGTCCTCCCAAATGATCTCCTTCTCTCTCACACACGCTCACTCACCCCTTCAGTTCAGCTCCTTTGCTGTGTCCGGAGGAGCCTGGGTGGAGTCTGTATTTTCAGTTGAAGCGGCCCTTGTGCAGAGGGCGGCCTTTTCTGTGCTTCCACCATCCAATTTCACTTTCTTACCGATATACGGTTGAGGTGAGGCCCTCTTGGGTAAAGCTGTCCCAGACAACCTTCAGCCGGATCCGATCCACTTTATGGGGCATGGAAAAGATGAGGACCCAGAAAGGGGCTTGGTCTGCCTTCCCCACCCACATAACGTCCTCGGGGATTTCATTTCACAGTTCTTAAACATGGGACATACACAAAAACTGGGCAGTAATAATAATGCACGGCTATTTTCCCCCCCCAAGCTCAAAACACAGGGAGTAGAATGTGGATACAGCTGCTGGCAAAACGACATGAACTCATAGAGATGTGAAGTCGTGAGGGGCATTTGGACCACTGACACCCCCCCCTCCCTGCTCAGGGGAAAGGAAAAAAAGTCTGAATGAAAGCATCCCTGACAGGAGGCGATCCAGAGCCTGGTCCAGTGCAATAGGAGAAGCCCAGCACCCCTTGTCTGTCATTAATTCCACGGTCCAAGTCCTCTCACTGCTAGGAAGGTTTTCCCACAATTTAACCGGCTTAAAATCAGGATTCAGGGTCCTACAAATGGAAGAGAAGAAATGCAAAAGCCCACAGGGGGGTGGGATGGATGGGGGGGGGTGTTCTCCCCTCCTGCTTCGGAGGAGGCTTGGGCGTTGCTGCTGCCTCCATCTTCCAGGCAGGCATCACCGTCCGTTCATCCCCCAAACTCAGCCGGTCAGGAGGAAAGGACCAACTTTTCTGGCAATGAAAAACGGTCCAAAGGCGAGATGAGATGATTGCAACAGTGGCGCCCCCTGCCTGCACAGTGAAGAAGTGTGGGGATTGGAGGATTTGGCCGGACTCCCCTTGGAAGATAATTCCATCTCACAGAAGATAAACAAAATAAAACCTTGCTATTTAAAAGAAAACGTTTTAAGTATTAAGAGGCACCCATTCAACGTGAGAAGAGATCATTAGAGAATTGCTCAGGTCGTGTATTACAGCGATCTTGCACATCAGTTTCCACTCTATAGCCTGAACCTCAAGTTGGAATTACACGCTTGCAACAATTGCGCTACTCAAAGCTAAAGCGATTAGGGGTGTTTTTTCCCCTTGCTATGTAGTGTGGGCATAAAGAGAGGATTTTGGACTCCAGTTTCAGGAAGACATGAATTTTTGGTTCCTAAAGAAAATTCCTGATGCTGCCCACTGCAGGCCCATGGTGGGGGGGGGGGGGGCTCAAGGGGGCTGAGATGACAGTCAGAACAGGGTTTTTTTGTTTGTTTCTTTTGCTTACAGGACGTTCTGCACCCAACCTTTGGTCCCTGGAAAGCAAAACTCCTGAGGCCACAGCAGGCGAAGGGCAGCTGGTCCTCAGAGGAAAGAATTTAAAAGTGGCCATGCTGGGGTGTCCTTCTGATTGTGCCAGTGGAGTTTCTAGACCTGATTACTTGCATTCTCTAAAGAAACAGAAGTCAAAGGATACGTATAACAATAAAACTGGAAGTATGGAAAGCTATAACTCCCACTATTATACACTAGCTGAAATCTGGACAATCTTAGGATTTATCCTCCCTGTATAAAAATAATGTCATGGTCTGGTGGAATAACTTAAAAGAATTAACATGATAATATCTCCAAGTACTCTTATCAAAGCAGAAGTAATTTTTCATTTTATAAATTTACCTTTCCTCATAAACTTACTTGGATTTTAGATCATCCATTTAAAGCATCAATACAGCACAAGGACATTAGATGACACCTTGCATGATCAGGAGAATATTTACCAGCCTTCAAAATCAGAATGATGAAATCTCATTAAAGGAAGTTGGAAAAAAGTTATTCCAAAACCCATTATAGACGCCCAATAACGTGGGAGCTAAGAAAATAACCCTATATATATCTCGTACCATTCAATCGGATGGCCACTGGGACCAGCAGCTCTTCCTGTTTTCATGGGTTTAATAATATCTATTATTTCCTAAAGAGATAACAGTGCAGCAACAGCTCAATTATCTGTAATGTTTGAAAGAAGCGCATTATTTTTAAAAATTATTAAGTTCTTGTTCAGTAATATTTGATTGAGAATCATAAAGTTGACAGTGTCATGTATGTGATTTATTAGATGAGGGTCCATTATAGACTTCTCCCTGCATCTTAATCACAGTAGAAATAATATTACTTTGTTGATGAGGTTTCATTTAGGAGGCTAATAAAGGACCAGACTTTCCACCTCTCATCTAAGATCCGTGTTTCACATAATACAAAAAATATATCAAGTGTGTGTCTAGTTGATCCCAACTAGACAACCAAGTCTTAACCTGGTCTTTTCAACACTGCACCCATCACCACAGTAACTGAGACCATCCACCTTACTATTGGTTGTCTTCTTCTTCTTCTTCTTCTTCTTCTTCTTCTTCTTCTTCTTCTTCTTCTTCTTCTTCTTCTTCTCCTTCTCCTTCTCCTTCTCCTCGTCCTCCTCCTCCTCCTCCTCCTCTTTTCTTCCACCTTTCCCAGCATTAGAGCTTCTCCAGAGAGCTGGATCTCCACATAATGTGCCCAATATAGGATCATCTGAGCCTGGCCATTTGTGCCTGTAATGAGAATTTTGTGTTGCTTTCTTTGATGAGCCTTCTTGGCTACCCACAACGTTCTCTGGTGTCTACCCCAACCCCAAAGTTGAAAAGCATCACGGCTCTTCCTTTCCTGCCTCTGAAAGTCCAACTTTTCCACAAAGAATATCACGGCTTGCATGATTCTGATCTTTGTGGCTGTAGTTACATCACAGCATAGAATAGAAACCCATCTAATTGTACGTGTCTTATCATATTGAGAAGATTGAATCTGGCAGATCTAAAATACACTTGCTCACATGTGTTTGTGTTGTAATGAGTGTGACACTTGGCAATTAGCGGTACCTAGAACCCCAGTTTGAATGTTTGGATGACCTAGGACAGGTTAAGACCCTGATTATCTTTGTTCTGACATTATTCTCAAACAGAGTAACAGGAGACAGTTCTGTGTTAAAAGTTGCATTATTGTCCTATTCTCGGTAGAATCACAGAAAAGCGACTTTGAGACAGATCTCGCCCATTTGAAAAACAGCAGCATCTTGTTGGGGACACAATAGATCTTCAGAACCTCCGAAGGAAACCAACTGGGTCATGCTGTGGCCCTGTGTGGCAAGAGAAAAATGTTCTGAAGAATTCTTTGAATTGAACCACAAAGACGGAGGCCCCTTGCAAAGCACACGTGAACTTTCTACGCCTTGGACCATCATCCTCAGGGACAGCAACCCACAACGGAGTCAGCTTAAGGTTTCTGCCCTGGGGAAAATCCTTGCCAGGCCCTCAATATCCCATCAGGACAATAAACGAAGCCAAGATTTCGGACTCAGGAAGCCCTGAAACAATGTCAGATTGTTTGCAAGACCGTTTGGCCTTGTGCTGCGGTGCTGGTGGCAGACTGAGTGGAAGCTTCCCAACCTCTTACAAAAGACTCACATCTGGGGAGAGCAAGAGGTTTACACCCAGGAGCCAACGGGACTCGGGCTGAGGGGACACCTTGACGGCTGCTCTGTCTCCTCACCACTTACTCCTCCTCTCTCGTACAGGAGACAATTATAATTGTATTCTGAGGGTGACTTCAGTGGCAAAGACTTCGGCAGTAAGAAACTATATTTACACTCTACAGTCAACCAATTAATTTCCAAATGAGAAATTTCAGGAAGGCTCCTACTCAGGGCTTCCTCTGAAGAGGAAATAAATATACACGATGCCCTTAGAAGGGAAAAAACGAGGACAATGCCTTCATGTAAATAATGCCTCCCTCCCTTTTTATATAATGCATAAGAATTTTAACAGAAGGGACGAGACTCTGGATTATAGCTGTTGGGTGTATGAATTATGATGAATGACTCTGCTACTTGCTCCCTATCAGAAAAAAAAACACATTTCCTCTCTCTTATTTTAAAAATATAATAAGTCTGGCCTAATTTTACCTCAAGCCTGTACTCAGTCACGTAACCCATACAACAATTAGAAATCTTTTCTCAAATTGCTGCCTTCTGTCACCATTCATGATGATTTAGAGGAAATCTGGACTTTATTACCTTGCTGTATTTCCAATTTGGGCTTCTGAAAACCCAAGATGGATCCCAGGTTTCACAAACTACCCGTATCTTTCTACAAGGACAGAAAAAAATGACAATAATGGACATTTTTAATAACTCAAGACTTCTCCTCCTATTCCCCCCAGAACAACAACCCTGTGAATGAATGAATGGGACTGGGAGAGAGTGACTGGGCCACCTGGTTTTTCACGCTGAAGGTGGGACTAGAACTCACCGTTTCCTGGTGATCGGCCCAAAGTCACCCAGCTGGCTTTCATGTCTAAAGTGGGACTAGAACTCACCACCTCCCAGTTTCTAGACTGCTGCCTTTGTCCCTAGACCAAACACCTTACAAATTGGCTCAGGTTGAGGAGCATTGATCTGGTCTCCTAGCAGCTGCCTTCACTCCTTCAGCCCCCAATGCGGGTGTTCCTGGTTCCTTCAAGGCCAGCGAGTGTCCCCAATACAGGAGAGAGGGATGGATTAAGCACCTTGACAGGTACACAAAGCCCCACCGGGTGCTTCCGGGTGTCCTGCCCAGAACAGGTGGGGGGGGGGGAATCCAGGCCACCCTTAAGCCAGTCAAGAGAGGCAATTTGCTAACCTGCTATCTAGTGATGCCATCTGGGTTCTCCTGCCCAGATGGGGCAGCCTTTGCCTTAAGGAAGGAAGGAAGGTCGTGGGCCCGTTCTGGAGGGCTGTTTTCCTAAGGTTTCGTATTTCAGGGGCTTTTGCCCAGAATGCCTGAAGGATTTGCAAGGACTGGC